>JBAMJV010005436.1:0-54975 GCA_037951105.1 Echinarachnius parma
TTAGGTCCTTTATTTGACTTTACTGGATGTGATGAGAGCATAACTACTATCATTGCTAGTCACTTATTTCCTTCTATGAATATTCCCGATTAACAAAAATAGTCAATATTTTATGGACCACTGTCGTCTGCTTTCCAATGCCCATTAGGAGGCGGCCATTTTTCTTCAACTACTCGAGAGTGAAATGACATGGCAGGCGGAGAAACACAATAGCATTATCGTAACCCGCTATTGTGTTCTCAGGCCTGACACGTCATTTCACCGCGAGAAGTTGAAGAAAATGGCCCGCCTCCTGTTAGGCATTGAAAACAGACGACAGTGGGGCCATAAAATATTGATTATTTTCATTATTGGGAATATTCATGAGGAAATAACGTGACTAGAAATGAACAGAGAGTTATGCTCTCTTCACATCCAGTAAGTCAAAAGGCTAGGAGTTCCTTCCACTTTAACATCTTCGGTTGTAATTTATTCTTTCACGTGGTAGGTGATGAAAGCACTTTTGTTTTGTTTTGTGTGGGGCGTTTCCCTCAATACTGTTATTTGTCTTTACGCATTATCCATACAGATGGACTACACCTCGTCATTACTACCGTGGATATACAGGGTAAAACAACGAATGTGTCTATGCATTATTTGACATAAAGTGTTAAAGATGAATTCCAGTTTTTGGGAAAGAAGCCGAATACATCTATATTGAATCAAAGTATTGAAATATGGCTTGTGTGGGTAAAATCGGAACCTAAGCATCGTTAAATACAGAAATATCGGAAGAAATACAATATCCGCCTGTGAAATTTATAAATGCCACCCGCCTGTTCGGACGTGTCCACGCCGCTAGCGCTGGGGAAGATATCGAACAAGCTGGGGACAAGACCCGGTATAGCGAACACCTCGTGTACTCGCACGTGGTCATTGTACGTAGCGTATGGGCGATTCCGAGTTTGTTGGTGATCTCTATCTGCAGAACGAATCAAGTGTATAATTTTGCAAATATATCAATTAGTAAGCGGTTTCTGAGCCAAATTTGGATAATCCTATATTAGTACAATTATATTCTTTCACATTATTGGTAATAAGGAGCTTCCATTTCATTTTTGAGGGGGGCGTTTCCAAAACTGGCCTTTGACCTTTTAACGCCTAAAAAGGCCGTGGCTATTTTGTAGGGTATTTTTTTAATAGGGGAGAGGAAGGGCGTGGGGGGGGGGGTGGGGGCAGTGTGGACCCCCACCCCCCCGCCCCCCCCCACCCCTTTAATATCGGCCATGAAATGCTCGATCGCCGCGAAAATGTGCACGCTTGTCAAGTAAAGTGTATATTATAATATTATGGTAATTTCAATTTTTCAACAATTTAATTAATTTGCTTATTTATGATAATGTATGCAAATAAGGTGATATAGAGACAAATTTTTGCACATTAATTAAAGATATTTTTGTTAATAATAAAACATTGATTTTCACGACATATATTCTTTAGACCAATGAATGATAATGAATGATAATACAACAAAAAATATTTGGATGAGCTAGGTTTATGTGCCTTATGTTTGTATTTGTTTTTATAATTCTTATGAATTTCAATGTTTTTGTTGTTTTATTTCATGAATAACTATATATCAACTAGTCTGACCCCCTAAAACAGACACCTAAGTTGAAAACAGGACCAAATAACCAATAATTTATCTTTTTTTAGAAGAAATTATATTTCCATATGTTTTGTACAGAAATCACAAAAATGTGAAATTTTCGGGCTGACATGCAAACAAATGGTCACGTAACTGTTTAAACGGTATGTCCGATTTTCGAAAATGTATGTTTAAAAAATGCGCAAGACTCGACAGAAAAAGTCACAAGCCGCCGGGACCATATGGCATCCATCTATCCCGCTTCATCTCGAAGGAGTGCGAGGGGGGGGGGGGGGGGGGGCCTAATGTCCCCCTAGTCCTTATTATGGTGAAGGGATTGTAGTTTCTCATACAAAGATTGTTTCTTTGAAACGGTGCCATGAGAACAATACAGACTTGTTAATTATGTGCTTAAAAAATTTGATAGAAAAGAGGAAAACACACACATGTACGTATGTCTCTTATTCAGTTTTAGTTTTATCTCTGTTATTTATTCGATTTCTCTTAGGTAATTAAAACTTTTTTACAGTTATTGTTCTTTTAATTTAATTTTGTTTTTTAAGTTGTGAATATTGCAACTCTTTTGCTGTCAAGGGGATTGGCAAAACTGGTCTTGCTTTTTACATTTTTAAGCATAATCCCTTTAAATTAGACTATTATCTTTTTATCACTATTGTCAATATAAAACAACATATGTGTTCTGTGCCTTCAATATTGCCACACGTGTTAGAGGATTGGATTTTCTAAAAAATATACGCAAATACTACTGTTTAAATACATTGTTATGTCCAGTGGAGTGTTCATTATTCAATTAATATTTTTTGTCCTGAATATGAAAGGATATTGTTAAATATGCTGTTTATCTATGATGATCTGTTTTAATGTCCATTAATTTCCAAATTTGTAGGATCCTAGTTATTTCTATCACGTTTCCGTGAATATTATAATAAAATACTCCGTGAAGGGCAAGTTTCTTATTGTAAAGGCCCAGTCACACATTCACGACTTAGGGGCAAAATGTGGTGCGAATTTGTAACGAACGTAGAAATCGTATTGATTCGCCAAGGTACCGACCCTAGAAAGAGAGTTCCCTACGCAGGCTCTACGCAATATTGTACGCAATCGTTACAAATGACACAAGAATACAGTGAGACATCAGTAAAAGACGCGGTATACGCTTCCATCAAAAATGACCAAGAGCCGGTACGAACCCACACGTATTCTATACACCTTCTGTGAGAATGTCGTATAAATGTCCACGAATCATTTACGATTCTCCACGATTGCGACACGAAAGTGATACAAATATATAGCCTCCAGGCGATTTCCCTTGAATCCCGTACAGACACTTCCTGAATGATGACGTCTGTCCCATTTTTTGTCTCGACATTATAAATGATGAAACCACAGTTTATAATTTTCTGCCAAATCTCTTGAATCGTCCACATCCTCCCGAACAGTCAAAACAATAAATAAAAAAAACCCTTTTCGATCGTTATTTTGTTTAGTCAATACATTTGAAATTTGTAAACGAGGTTTGATTTAAAGGTATGGTGACAAGAGAAAACTGCCTCAAAATTGGGTTTTACTGTATCTAAGGTAGATTTTCATGAAGATTACTAATACAAACATATTTTCCTCGTGGGGGAAAACCCGGTAAAATAAAAAAATCAACTTGTAAATTCTCTTTCGGAACCCCCGTAAAAAAACTGAGGGTCCCCGGGCGAACAAAAAATGACGTCATCTTTGTGACGTCACCGGCAGGCAATCGCAGTTTAGCTCGGTCATAGACGTACACGCTGAGTACAATACTCACGTTGACACAGAGATATTATTTCCATTTGTTTCAATATTTGCAAACATTTGTTCAGGTTTATATCATGGGACGATATACACTCAGATGTGTAAGCTGCATCCTGCTACAATTCATTTCTTAGCAATTCTTAAGCATTTTCAGTAAAACCTCAATTTACAAGCAAAAAACGAGTTTGTTTTTACAAGCAAGTCATAGGCTCTGCATGTAAACAATGCACATTCCTCCGCGTTGCGGTCTGCAAGTGAGGTCATGAAATCGGGGTGACACGTGCGCACATTTCCGCTCTGCTATAAATGACTTTTTTTAGGAGCATGGGAACGCCGATGCGTAATAAAGCAAAAAAGTTGCATGAAATTTACCTTTTTTTCCCAACTTAAGGATTTCTTTGAAAAAAAGAGTGTGGTATATCAATAAAGGCACATATTTAAAGCTATAAACCTGAATCAAAGCCGGGATTGCACCCCTCCTTTAATAAAACATTTTATAAGGTGAAACAAATGTCAAAATGTTTAGATTTAATATGGGCAACCCCAGGGGACCATTTAAAACAATGCGTACACAATCATGGCTATGAGTAATCAATGAGCATATTGCATTTTGTTATATAATTACTCGGGCATATGATAAATCGCCGACGTTGAGATAAAACTATGTATGAATTAATGTGCAATATATTACGCACCGTACGGTATTATTATTGATACATGTAATAGGATTTTGAAGCCACACATTTGACAGCGAATAACTAGTCTTTGTTTTTTGTATGCAGAGTCACACATGTCGTAAATGTGTTATGTTGATACGTTTTGGTGTATTGATGTTTAATTCGTATTTGCTATTGTAGGTTTATTTCGCTAATACACTGATGACAATTTTCGTAACATTTACAAAAACAACTCGATATTTTGTGGTGTGTTTTTAAATAGGTTTTCCACTTGGACTTGGAGTCTTATGCCATCCCTGATTCGAGTCTGACCGCGTCGAGCGAGATTAGTTCGCCATATGGAGCCAGGCGGGGGACGGTTAAATGTGGTTGCTTCTGGTGGATTGGGTGGATGCTGGCTCTCACGCTTTAGTACCCCGAACGAATGGGATCCAGGGTAAGATTATGTATACTTATTCAAACAAGCATCTAAAGGAAACATGTACCATATGCATATGTTCTAACAAGAATAACATAATTAATATGCATGCCACTTGTAATATATATTTAAAGTGTCATTCGCACTTTATGCAGTAGATGCTACAGAAGCATCGACATGTGTTTTTGTTACACTTATCGCAAGTTTGAATTGGTAAGGTGAACAGTTATGGACTTCTGTGAGTAATGCAGTGAAAATGCTCGCCATCGATTAATAATTTAAAAAGCAAAACAGTTTGAAATTGGATTTTATTACAATCTGATGAACATCATTGAATTATATCGTCCATATTCTATCCCCCGTCCCTCATGCCTTACCTCTCTTTTGTTCCTGTTTTTTTTTTTTACAATGTCGTTTTCTACTCGCTGACTCAAAATGTAATGTATCTCCTTTCCAAAGCGCAACTATTTTCTTCTTTTCGATCCCACAAACGCAGCTCATCCTTTCGTCCATGGTTAGTAACAAAACCTGCACCATTACGTTGGCAAAGCTAATATTTATAGCTCAACCATGCTCAAAAGGAATACAACATTACAAACAACTAAATCAAAAAAGACTTTTATAACAAATAAAAAATTAACCTCCTATGTAAATTTCTTAAGAAAGCATTTTTATTTTTTAACGGCTTGTTCAATATTATCGAATTATTGGGGGCCTCCAATGATACCAAATGTTATATTTATGGATATTGAAGCCCGTTTGTAAGCTTATTTTCGATCAAATAAAGTTTATTCTCTCATTAAAATTGAATGCTCCTTCAAATTTGACACTCAGTTTTTGTTTTATCTTACAGACAAATTATGTTTGTGTAGCGCCCTCTATACCAAACCTTAACTATCCCTTGAATGTATTAATTGGGTTTTACAGTTGTTCAAGCACTGCAGCTTTTTAGTGGACCCCTCTTGTTTCCAACTTGTGTATACCTTAAATGTGGTAAATTATCATCTATGACTTGTAATGCTTTGTCGGAAACGAATAAAAGTTGAAATTGAAATTGAAATTGAAAATTGAATTAATTATGTCTACATTCAATGTATTCTTTACATTTCTGAAAATCTGTTTTAATCTACTTGTACACGTCATATTAAAGGGGGTAGTTCAACTTTCGTATAGGAGGCGCTGCACGAAATAATTTTGATTGAAAGAGCATACAATAATTAATGACAGAATAAACTTTATTGATCAAAATCAGTTCATAAATGGGCTGTAATATTAATTAAAATATATCTGATCGGAATAAATCTGGGGGCCCAGATTTATTAAAATTATTTGGTAAAGACGAATTTTTTGGAAATGGGTTACGAATTTTAAAACAATTCTCAAGAGAGGTTTTTTAAATAGTTTTTTACAAAACATCTCATGCATACTTTCGTATGAAAAATATGGTTGAAAACGTGTTTTTTTTTAGGAAAGCACCCTCTTGTGTTTTAATGGCTCTTTTCGAATGATAACAGGCTTTTTGTACTATCAAAGTCGGTTTGAAATTTTAGATACCTTTCGAGCATGGTGGAGTTATAACTATTAGTTTGTAATGTTATTGTGCAGGTTTTGGTTACTCAGCAATACCAAAACTGTACTACCCCTTTAATTTAGGCATTTTTGTTGTTTTTAGGGTGAAAATATGTATTAAAGGGACAGTCCGGCTTTTACAAATCATCTGAAAAGTTTCCAGTAACCTAGATGGGGATAAATTTGACACCCCATGTGAAATTTTTAATTGAAAAACGCTGTAATTTAGATTCCATGAAGGGAACAACTACCAAGAAAAAAATAGCAAAGATATCCTCTCGTCGATGTACTAAATTTTGGCCACTTGATATGTTTAGCTGATTCATTGTCAGAATACGACTGTCATGAACTTATCCACGATAAACCTGTGTATAGATACAATTTCGTATATGCATGCTACAAAATAACAATCTCAAATGAAAGAAATAAGAACATGAAAGAATGGATCTTAAGTTTGAAGAATATTATCATTACATGATCGATTCTGCGGGTAATTTAGTTGCACACGGCAAACGCAGGTTGTTTGGCGTGCACTCAAAGTCTGTGGAAACACTAAAACATGTCATGCAGTACAACCAGGGAAGTGGAAGTCTGTGAAATGAAATTATCAGAGCGCGGGTGGTTTTGATATACGGGCAACTCCAGCGTCACGGACATTACAAATCAGAGAATTTTCATGACTTTCCAATGCCACTACTAAATTCATACCTCTAACTAATGTCTAACTTTTATTTTGATTACAAAACAATATCCTAGTTAAGTATGCAAAAAAAGTTTCAGAACATTTATCCAATTCGTTACTGAGTTAATTCTGCGAAATGTGCGCCGTCACGGACATTACATCTTTTGGACATGACTTTTTGCATCCATATACATCTTTGCAAAAGTCTGTGAGTTCTGAGACCTCACAAAGGTGATTTAGGTATTAAATTATAGACAAGGCAATGATGAATTGAATCCAAGTTGTTTTTGGGGGAAACGGGCCAGGCATATGTGATCTAGACAACAAAACGTTACGACATTACATTTTCAGCCTCACGGACATTACACTTTTGTCCACTTTTTCTAAACTCAGAAATAACCCGCAAAAAATGCTCCATTGTGCATGACACTTTGTTAATTGTACATTTGATATGTAATCAAACAGTTTTGAGAACAAAAATTATATTAGTCAGATTTTTTTTCAATTAGCAAAAAATTATTGTTAAAAATATTAATAAGTTTTCCCAAAATTATTGTAAAATTTGAAATTTTTCAACAGAATGTGCAGTAGAACCAAATGTTCAACTATTAAAAAAAATATTATACATTTTTTAATCAGGTACAATGCTGTTTTGTGCCAAAAAAATTGTAAAATCTAAAAAAAGTTGTGTACATCATGGGCATAACACATGGAACATCATGGATTAAGAGTATAATTTTTGCAATTTGATCATTACTATATGAGATTTAACCATCTCTTTCTCCTCCCAGTAAGTTATAATCAAGTCTTCTATTGATTATTGAGACATGCATGTTCAAATTAAGCAAGGAATTTAGTTTTTATAAATAGTTCAGGAGTACTGACTCAAAGTTCACTATCTGATTAACGATACAATGTATTAAAACTTGAACCAGGAAGGTAGTAGTTTCCCCTGTTACTTGGGATTATCTTATTTCTTGGCTAAAGTAAGGACATTTACATAAGAAAATAATGCTTGATATTTTTTTGCTCTGCTTTTTTATACTTTTCACTGTGTATGTAATGTCCGTGACGCAGCCGTGACGTAATGTCTGTGACGCCATTCTGGACAAGCCATCAAATATTTTTAGTGAATGCTCTTGATATACTTTATGATATATCATTCTAGCTTTGCAAATGAATTTTGAATTAAATTGAATTAGGACTTCTGCTTCTACAAAAAACTTTTATATCTAAAACGTCACGGACATTACACATCAATGTTTTAAGAATCAAGATTTTATCCAATAACAGTTTTCAAAAAGTAAAGATTTTTACACAATTCCTTTTCTATGATGTTAAAACAAAGCATAAACAAGACATTAGAAGTAGAATTATTGTTCTGAAGTGATCCATATTTTTAAATTTTATTTCACAAACAACGGATGCAAATTTCATCATTTTTTGGGGTAATACATACAATTTTTGTCCCAACTTCAATGGCCAAAAAAAAAAAATTCTGCATTGAATTTCAAACTTTTTTCCTTTAGTCATCAAAATATGGTCCTTCCTCATTACTATCCAGTAGTTAACAAGGCTGTCCCATTAATTTCATTTTTCCATCCTTGGGTGACATTTTTCGTGGAATTGCCCATACACGAAATATGCGAACGTGAGGGAAATACAAACAAATGGCGTCACAAGACGGGGTTTGAAAACTCCTTTATTTATAGGTAGAAGTCGTTTTATAGAATGGAATCTTCACAGATAGTATGGAATATTTTATTCTGATTTATGCGTGCTAAGCTTCGAAACAATTAAAGAAATGCCTGTTGTCATGAATACCTATTAAATTGCATTTATTGTAATTTGAAAGATTGTTGTTTGATTGTGTAGAGGAAAAGAATGGTCTGGAAACCTTTGTTAAGACATGTAATTAGTGTTATGACACTTACAGAAAACATTTCTTATTTGATTTCACTATATTTGTAAACAGCACATTTAGTAATAAAAGATTGGTCCAGGGACCCAGAGTTCAAAAGAAAGGTCACAGTTGTTTACCTTTTAATCTAGGGACTCAGACTTATAAATTAAGGTTGTACTTGTTTACATTCAAAGTTGTTTACTTGAAAGTAATTAGGTCATGGGGTCATTGTTTATAATGCCTTTTGTTTTCACATTGTTTGTCATGGATATAATAGAAGATTCCAGATTAGCAGATGTGTTTACTGTAAGAATGAATAACTTAAATGATTATTCTAGAAATGGAATATTCTAGTCTGTGATGAAACCCAACACATGTGGGGGAGAAAACTTGTGAATAGTTCAGAGTTTATTAAGATCTTGCTCCAGAGAGGGTGATCAAAATCGTTGCTCCTGAGACGGTCATCTTCGTGTCATGTCCGTTGATCGGCAACCTTCGTGTCATGTCCGTTGATCGAGACCGTACTTCAGAGGGTTATCGAGATCGGGCAGAAAGGGTCTTCGAGGTCGTCGCTCCAGAAGCTGATCAAATTCGTACGTCGCTGGGATGATCAGCGAGAGTTCAGCGAAATCGTGTTTGATGGGAGTTTCCGAAATGGTGCTCCGTTACTCCAGAGAGTGTATAGCGAAATCGTGTTTGACGGGAGTAAATCCGAAGTGGTGTTCCGTTGCTCCAGAGAGTTTAGCGAAATCGCGCTCCAGAGGATCTAAACGAAATCGTGCTCCAGAGGGTCTAAGCGAAATCGCGCTCCAGGGGGTTTCCAAAATGGTGCTCCAGAGAGTTGAAGCGAAGTCGTGCTCCAGAGGGTATAAGCGAAATCGTGTCTTCAGAGAGTTGAAGCGAAATCGTGCTCCAGAGAGATTGTTGAAGCGAAATCGTGCTCCAGAGAGATTGTCGAAGCGAAATCGTGCTCCAGAGGGTGATCAAGACCATGCTCTAGAAAAGGGATAGGCATGTTTACCTACTTGCTAGTGGGTTGTTAATTCACCTGTTAATTTGGATGTTGGCAGCGTTAATGTCGTATTGCTGGAAAAACCTGCTTAATTGATAGGATTAATAATTAAAAAGTATTTTCATATACCTTAAAGTTAATATATCCGTTGTGAAAAATTATTGAGAGGATTTTCTTAATCATTACACACTGCTAACTGGATTATTTGTAAGCTAATCTTTGTAGTTACTATTAGTAGCTGTTTGTATGATGTTTTCTTAAATAATATTATTTTGTGTATGAGATTTTGTCTGAACACAAAGGAAGAAGACATTAATAAAGTTGTTTTGTTTGAATTTTACAACTTCTTTTGTTTCGGTGCTTTTTATTCAAATTGTGTCGTAACAAAATTGGGGGCCAGTCCGGGAAATGAACAATTCAAAATTGGCTAGAATTGTTTGTTAAATTTTCAAAAAAAAAAAATTTGTTTGAAAATTTGTAGAATTTTCTTGGAAGTCATACAGACAAGATTTCATTGATTTTGTATTGCTGTACATTGTTCCATCATGAGTATTTGTACAATTGATGTTAAAGCATTTGTTGAGAGGACAGGTTTGTCCATGTTTTGATAGTCAGTGAATAAGTGTGATTTGATTTCCATTACTCAGTATTTGAAAGTATAAATAACGTTAAGCCTGAAGACGGCAAAAATAATGTTATAGTTGATGTACTTTCAAGGGTGTAAACAGGGAAAAATAACCCTGAGGAAAAAGTGAATTTGTTTCATTTTTACTTGCGAGTAATTTGCAAAATGTTAATTCATTGAAATGCATAAGGTTAGTTGGTAATTAGAAATTATTTAATAAGATGTATGCATAGTTGTTTTAAGTCATACAGTATGATTGGTAAATAACGGTAATAGATAAGTGATTGATCATTTAAAGTGAAATTATATGATGACCATAAATTATGCATGAGTTCAATTTTGCTTGCTGTTTCTATTGGTAATTTGCAAGGATTTTGTTTCATTGAGGATGAAAGAATTTTACACAAGTGATGTAAACAAAAACAAAAACAAAAATATATTGCATAGCACATTTGAAAAGAAATGTCGCTATGGCAAAACTTTCTTTTTTATGGGGGATGGTGTCATGAATACCTATTAAATTGCATTTATTGTAATTTGAAAGATTGTTGTTTAATTGTGTAGAGGAAAAGAATGGTCTGGAAACCTTTGTTAAGACATGTAATTAGTGTTATGACACTTACAGAAAACATTTCTTATTTGATTTCACTATATTTGTAAACAACACATTTAGTAATAAAAGATTGGTCCAGGGACCCAGAGTTCAAAAGAAAGGTCACAGTTGTTTACCTTTTAATCTAGGGACTCAGACTTATAAATTAAGGTTGTACTTGTTTACATTCAAAGTTGTTTACTTGAAAGTAATTAGGTCATGAGGTCATTGTTTATAATGCCTTTTGTTTTCACATTGTTTGTCATGGATATAATAGAAGATTCCAGATTAGCAGATGTGTTTACTGTAAGAATGAATAACTTAAATGATTATTCTAGAAATGGAATATTCTAGTCTGTGATGAAACTCAACACATGTGGGGGAGAAAACTTGTGAATAGTTCAGAGTTTATTAAGATCTTGCTCCAGAGAGGGTGATCAAAATCGTTGCTCCTGAGACGGTCACCTTCGTGTCATGTCCGTTGATCGGCAACCTTAGTGTCATGTCCGTTGATCGAGACCGTACTTCAGAGGGTTATCGAGATCGGGCAGAAAGGGTCTTCGAGGTCGTCGCTCCAGAAGCTGATCAAATTCGTACGTCGCTGGGATGATCGAGATCGTGCTTCGGAGAGAGTGATCGAACTCGCACTCCAGAGAGTTCAGCGAAATCGTGTTTGATGGGAGTTTCCGAAATGGTGCTCCGTTACTCCAGAGAGTGTATAGCGAAATCGTGTTTGACGGGAGTAAATCCGAAGTGGTGTTCCGTTGCTCCAGAGAGTTTAGCGAAATCGCGCTCCAGAGGATCTAAACGAAATCGTGCTCCAGAGGGTCTAAGCGAAATCGCCCTCCAGGGGGTTTCCAAAATGGTGCTCCAGAGAGTTGAAGCGAAGTCGTGCTCCAGAGGGTCTAAGCGAAATCGTGTCTTCAGAGAGTTGAAGCGAAATCGTGCTCCAGAGAGATTGTTGAAGCGAAATCGTGCTCCAGAGAGATTGTCGAAGCGAAATCGTGCTCCAGAGGGTGATCAAGACCATGCTCTAGAAAAGGGATAGGCATTTTTACCTACTTGCTAGTGGGTTGTTAATTCACCTGTTAATTTGGATGTTGGCAGCGTTAATGTCGTATTGCTGGAAAAACCTGCTTGATTGATAGGATTAATAATTAAAGAGTATTTTCATGTACCTTAAAGTTAATATATCCGTTGTGAAAAATTATTGAGAGGATTTTCTTAATCATTACACACTGCTAACTGGATTATTTGTAAGCTAATCTTTGTAGTTACTATTAGTAGCTGTTTGTATGATATTTTATTAAATAATATTATTTTGTGTATGAGATTTTGTCTGAACACAAAGGAAGAAGACATTAATAAAGTTGTTTTGTTTGAATTTTACAACTTCTTTTGTTTCGGTGCTTTTTATTCAAATCGTGTCGTAACACTGTAAAGTGTCTAACTCTGCGAAAATTACTTGGAGCTTCCTCGTTTCTCTTCTACCGTATTGTTTAGCTTATGGTAAGAGAATAATAAATTAGGGTTAGATTTTTTCAAATGCCCCTTTAGTATGACGATATCTATCATTCAGCTCAAAAGCGTTAATTAACGGTCATAATCCTCATAAACGCCCGTGGTAAAAGCTGATGCATATTTTCGTCTTTTTAACCAGGAAAGCAGTGTTCTTTTAATGAAACTTTCACACATCATTCATACATATCAAATAATGTTTTTGGTATAGGATTGCATTCTCAAATGTCATTTTGGGCAATATCTAACACTTTACAGGCCTCCTTTTAATAGTTATTGTAACGTAAAAATGATAATCCACCAACCGGGCTATAGTATGATCATTTACAAGCCCGACACGCAATCAGCTCGGCAACCGGTGTATACTTTATAATGCATGTGTGCCAAGCACATTTTTTTTTTGACATACCTAGGCCTCACACATTATTAGTGCAATGCAGGCTGAACAGTACAGTATTGTAATGTGTGTATGTGTGGGCCAGGCCCGGCCACGGACCCCCGAGTATGGGCGGTGCAGAGAGATCGATTAGCACTGCGCTACAGTAGCTAACGTGAACGAATCTACAGACGGGCGAAGGATCATGAATGGGACAATAAAACACGTCGCGCGACATGGCCTCATGGTTCCGTATGCCCCACACATCTGCGAGTGCGCCAATTCTATTCACGCGTACATTACGATACAATATAATCACGGACGATGCGTTCGTCCTAGACAAAATGTCGTCCTCGTCTGCAGACCAATGAACACATGATTGAGTAAGGTGCTGCGTTTGCCATTAATATAATTTTTCATGTATGTGTTAGTTGAATAGACTACTAAACATGAGTACAAAAAAGTATTTGACGGTGGTGGTACCTTTTAAGTCTCAAAGAGCTAGGAGCATTTTTAACTTCGCTTTAGCCGAAGAGCCTTATTCAAGCGCTCATGCATTTCAAGGAATTACGACAAAATCAACATCAAGAAATAATACAATTGTCTGTTCTTTTCAGGTTTATCTCGGTTCTACCTACGAGGTCGTTGCCTTGGCAACACAAGGAAGGCAGGATTACCCCCAATGGGTGACGAGCTACAAGGTCACCTACAGCATGGATGGTGTGACATTTCACACGGTAAACAGCACTGATGGGTCTGATGTGGTGAGTGCTTGTTCATGTTTTATAGTTACATCGTTATAGATTAACCTGCTATTTGGTGTGTTATATACTGTAAAGAAGAATTCCGGACGAGTTTTTTAAAAGTACAGTATATTGGAAATAAATCTATGGATGTGTTTGAATATTTTCAAGATTTGACTCTCTTCGGTTGATTTCTAAGAGATTTTTCTAATGTCATTAACTCTGAGGAAATAATTAAATTTACTGCACACAATCATGAGACCCTTACGTAGCACCCTCACTTTGCTCAATTTCTTGAGTAGGCTTGAATCCGGTGCCACTGCATTGTGATCACTGCATGTGTCATTCATAATAGCCGGCCATGCAGAGCGAGCAAATTCAATAACCACGTTTACAGGACTTTGTGTCTATTCAAATTAAAATGAAAGCCAAACGTGTTACAATTTCGGGCAGGCAAGTATTTTCAAACGGTCAACAATGCAGTAATGCTCAAAGGCACGGTTGAGTAGCGCATCGTGGACTAAACTATTCATGGTCGAGCATTGTATTGATCCGATCAAAAGAACACATTCGCTGCAGTGTAAAAACATAGGTAGGCGCATAGTGAGGGTCGAAAATCACAAATTGGTGCATTGTGGGATAGAACAAGCTCGCTCGCGAATTTGTGTCATTAGAATTTCTGAAAGCCAAATATAAGAACCCACAATCATACTTTTTTCACACAAAATTGTGTTTATTGACCTAGAATATCTGTCTTTCAATCATCAGAAGCTTGAAATCGTGTAGAAGTCCACTTTAAGGGCTTCAGCGATTACATTCTTGACTTTGTCAATCTATTCCTTAAATCATGACTTTGAATACTATCACATTTTACATGTTTAAATTCGTTTTATTTGTGTGTTACATACGAGACAATCCCAGAACAAAATGCGATTGATTCAACACTATTCGAAACAAAGATCACATTGATCAGAATCGAATATACCTTCCAATTTCCAATATTGGTTTACCCCAAGAATATTATGTGATATTTTAAACTAAAAATAACGCAATTTTGTTGATAATGCATATTCTAAAGAAATAACGTACACATCTTCCCAGTCCATAATCGGTTCCAATAAAATAAGATTTTATAAGACGCCCAAAAAGAATTTATAACATTCACACGGAAACCCATCAGTACTAGGTGTTTAATTATTTTTCATAGTTTTAAGCGTATTTAAAAGTCTGTTCAATGTTAACAAGACTTCACACTTTTAGCAGTTTAATGACAATTCCACATTCTGACAGTCTGCAGGTAGAATAAAAAAAAATAAAAATAGCTACTGAGAGATTTTTGGAAGCATATAATTGTTTATAATACTTTTTATCCGTTTTTAAAATATCTTTCTTTGACTGTTGAATTTGTCCTTTTTTATCATAATATATATTTTGTAATTACTTTTAATCTTTTATTCTTTTTTTTCTATATTAAAAAAAGTAACGTGTATTTTCCCCCCACGTTCAATCTAGATTTTATAAAAGCGCCATCAACTTTCCTTTTATATAAAATATCTAAATCTTTGCTACATAACTTTATTTGAGCTACTTAAAGTGATCCATGTAAAGTGTCTAACTCCACGAAAATTACTTGGAGCTTCCTTAGTTCTCTTCTGCCGTCCTGTTTGGCTTATGGTAAGAGAAGAATAGAATAGGGTTAGATTGTTTTCAAATGTCCCTTCAGTATGAAGATAATTATCATTGAAAATCATCATTTCAAAAGCGTTAGCTAACACTTTTGGTAAAACGTACAATTGCCGTAGTTGAGCACGCCCGGCCGTGGCCGGCGGCGCGCCACGCGATCAAGGACTCTGGCCTGCGGAGTAGCCGAAACCTTCGGCAGCACGACGAGTCGTTGAGCTGAGCGCGCGCAAATTCTGTACCGTCTGTATACACGGGTGCGGATATCGTCAAACGGACGATTATTACTGCAACAAATCTACGGCAGGCCATCAATATTCGGTGATAAAATATTAACTCAATATTCGTTGTTTTCACTAGGTAAACAGTGGACGTTTTCTTCCAAACTTTCACAAATTTTCTATTTGTATTTTACATTGATATAGGATTGAAGTCTAAAATGTCATTTTGTGCAATACCTGACACTTTACATGGATCACTTTAAGATTCAGTTGGATTTCCAACGTAATTCAATTGAACCAAACTTTTGGTTTTATATTTTGTTTGTCTTTGATATCTGAATAGAATATCGTATTGATATTGATCTCATTTGCCATTTTCGAAAATCCAAAAAGGTGTATACAGCTTCGTATCAATTCAACATAGGTTTCATCCTGCAATAGTGAAGTATATTTTCTGAAAGCCCCTTTCTATAGCTTCATTCACTGTAGTTCAATATAATATAATTGTAGAATGGTCCGTTTTAAACCCACACGAACTAACGCATTTATCAACTTGTGCGATCACATTACTTGAAATAAGAAAACCGCAAATATATAAACGACAAAATATTCCATTTGGGTGCCATAAAACATAGACACATTCGCATTTTTAAATTGCCATATATCAATCAAATTGTATTCCTCCATTATCTCTTTAAGTCAATTAACACAATGACTAGATGAGTTGTGGAGCGACCACCCTTTGTATCTTATTGAATATCTAGTACACAATTACAATCTCCACACCAAATTAAAGATTCACAATAAAATTTGCAAATTGTTGAAGAATATTAATAAAATGAACCGGATCATTAACATTTGGCTTATAAACATCTGTAAAGAAGTTTTTTACTTCCAAGAATTTTTTTTAAATGAGCAATTACCCAGGGAGCAAACACCCCTTTTTTAAGGATATCATACATGGAATGTTATAAAAGGTTGTTCACCAGAAATGTCTTCTAGGACCTTCTAGGATCACAACCTAGGTGGACAACCTCGCGATCTAGCTACTGGAAGATCACAAAACGCGTACAAACGATTTAACCCATAATGTACGTTAATAGCGCCTTAAATCCTTAGGGTTCATGAAGGTTTGTCTGTGCTATTTACAAAATTACACTACAAAGCATTATGATATCATCACATCGCTTCAGATTTGTATTCTGTAGAGTCGTGTGCATCTTTTGATACCAAATTTGTCTGCATAATATCTTCGGTTAATGTATCACGTGTCATTTTAAGTCGCGTATTATACAAACGCAGTAGCGCTTACCTCAACTCTCAGTCGAATTGTTGTTAATTTGTTAAGTAGGAAGATTATTTGTATTCATGTACACGATAATACAATCAAACACAGTAATGGGCATGGACAAAAACAATCATGATAAAAAATGATAATCGTACCAGAGAAAAAAAAAAGTGACCTACTCGATCTACATCTTTAAACAATGTTACAATTTGTGTTAATGTTGTAGGCCATTTTCTGAACCATCGTACACTTTTAAGTTATAATGCATGGTACATCATTGTTTCAACAAGTCCACATAATTATAAGTTGTATTTGACTCATAGAAATGTGCATTGGACTAGAAGGACACACATGTAACAATGTATATCATGAATGAGCACTTAACATTTAGAAAAACATAGACCTATACTGTTTGAATCCGTGATATTGCATACTACTCATGGATGATGACCTAACCTCCCATGGAGAAGCATGTTCTATATTGAGAAAAGATCCTCAAGAAGGATCACTATAAACAGCTTGTATATGGCACCTTGTCAATGATTTGAATCCTCGAACTGGTCAGGTTGATGGTTTTAACAACTATGGTTATATCGGGTGACTGTACATGTCTCCAGGACTCATTAACTATTAAATTGTTCACCCAAACACTGTTCTCACTGAGGAAGCTCAGGGCAGTTCCTGTGTTAGCTGTCAACTGCACAACATCTGTGGTTCAAGAACTACATGACTGTATGTACTACTATTTGTGATCGTAGACTTATCACATGTTATTGAGCACATCATTGATACTTAGCGATTAAGGAATACTTTTCAGAAATGTGTATGATCTTAAATGACGTTTAGATTCAGAGGGGTATCATTCATAAAAATGCTTATTAAGTTTACATCAGCATAATCCACAAGTATAGTATAGGTTATTTGTGAAAATACCAATAAACTATATATTGGCATCTGACAATAACTGTTTTTTTTAAATATGATTATGTAGCCTCATGATTGTGGTTTGATTGATCACTTTGCAGTTTTCCCCTATTTAAAATTTTTCACCATGCCAGACTTTATAACGATTCTACCCCGTCATTAAGCACAATTTTGGAATATGAATAGACTTATACAGTCAAACCTGCAAATGCGACCACCTGTCTATAGCGACCACCTGCTCATAACGACCGCTCTCTGGTTCTCCCCTGAAAAATCATGTGTTAAGCGACCTGCGTAATGCGACCACCTGCCTAACGCGACCAGCGACCACCCTATTTGGATCCCGACGTACATATAAATGTGTGTATAGCGACCACAAAATTAGCGCTTGAGCGACCAATGCATCAACTCGGTCGTCTCTGGTCACTCAAGGCTCCAATCCTGAGCAGGTCAATGCATAAAACCAACTTTTATAATGACAATAAACTTCAGACAGCTTATAGATTGCACCTAGCTATCACATTTCGATTCAAGTATTTTAGTCTCTAATATATGGGATTGAATATTCCAGGGTCATTATTACATCGAGTATAAGGAATTCGACAGATTTTCGTATATATTTTTCAAACGTAGATTCAGTACATAATTATAAATGATAATTATATGTGTACAAAAGAGTGAACATTTATTAAAATAATTATTAATAAATAAGTATCATAACATCGCGTCCTTCTATCTGATGTTTGAACAGCCGGTTAGTTTCTCAACATTTGCGCGGAGTACCATTTACTGAGTATTAATAATTTATTACGTGGACGTGGTTTGGCAAAATAGTCTCGTTGGCCATGTTGGCACTTACCCAATTTAATCAATCAGTCCTAGGCCCCGTTGCAGAAAGAGATACAATCGATTATAATATACAATTGATTGTAAGTCAGACAATTTACGCGTTTCAACCAATCAGATTTGCGCATCTGAAACACGTGATCTGACTTACCATTAATTGCATCTTACAATCGATTGTATCTCTTCCTGCAACGGGGCCCTGAACGGGTTTAAGAGTATTGTACGATTTTAATAGTTAGAAATGTGGTAGGAGTCTATTTTAAAGAGATCTAGTAACATTGTCCAAATCCTCACAATCAAATTGTAATTGTGGTGGTTCCCTCATACCTTGCTGTATTCGTATTAACAATAGAAGCATGGGACAGGTTTCGGTTTTTCGAATTTCCCTTTCGTTAAAAAGATATTAAGATTGAAGTGTTCAGATGTTAAACTGTCCACTGGACACGTGCGTGTACAGATGCCAATTCATTACACATGTGCATATAGGCACAATATGCGACCAGAAATTCAAAATGGCAGCCCACCTGCCTAATGAGACCACCTGTCTACACCGACCACTTTTCGCCGGTCCCTTGAGCGGTCGCTATAGACAGGTTTGACTGCACTTGCACTAGTAAGCTGTCATTTCTTTCCTGCTTGTGGTAATGTCAGTGTCATGTGTAAAAAGTGCATGAACATGTTCTTGCTGTTGTTTGGATTAATTTTGTTGGCCTTCTTTTTCTGGCGAATGGAAGTTATCAAGCTTTACAAGGATGTCATCTAATCAGTTGAAAAAGACTCATTCCAAAGACATGTCAGCTTTCATACCTCGTTATTTTGACTTTGTATTTAGCACTCTTTCCAAACGATGTCGATGTACCTTCGTACCCCCAGCCCCCTATTATGATAATGAGTGCAGCTTTGTTATGTCATATGAGACAATGCATGAACACAAAATCACTTTGTTTGGAATTGTAACATGATTGTTTGGTTATTTTATGTATTTTTTTTTTTTTTGTCAAAAATAGTATGAAAACAGTTCCAAGGGCCTAAAACAGATTATAAAGATTTTGCTTGTAATAAATAGCTATGATTGTATATGCGACTTGGTGTGAAAGGTTGGAAGGGCACAAGTTTTCCACATATGAGGTCCCGAGTTCGGAATCAGAGAGTGCCCGGAAGGATGGAACGTGATTCATTAGCACTGTATTCATATACAAGGTGTCATGCAGGCTGGAAGACTCCCATGTGAGTTAGAAATGTGCACTCTTGTGTGCTGGATTGATGGCAGTATGTATCCAATGACTGGGGATAAACATAATGACGCACCACGATCGTCATACATTGATACGTTCGCTAAATCATAACATCCATGTTATCATTATAATTATTACATGTAATTATTCTTATGTATTTCTTTGTTTCAAATTCTTTTATTTTGTATTGTTTTATCCTTTGTTTTGCTAGTTTACTGTTTTTTTTCATCTTACTAAATGTCATCGAACATGTATAAGGTTTTACAGCTAAATATTTGTGTTATTCTATAATCTGCATCATTTCCACATATTTTTGTCAATAGGCGTATGTGAAATTTCACATTCTATATCTGACACGTGACATATAATAGGCACGTGACAAAAAACAATAGAAGTAAAAAGGCAAAATTTGGTATCAACAGATGCACAACTATCTATGAAAGACATATTCGAAGCAATTGGATGATATCAGCATGCGTTTGGGTGTAATCGTGAAAATACCAGAGTAGGATGTTCATGAACCCTAAGGATTTAAGGCGCTTTTAACGTACATTAGGGGTAAAATCCTTAATATGTGTTTTCTGGCCTTCCAGTATCTAGTTCGCGAGGTTGTCCACCTAGGTTGTGCTTCTACAAGGTACTAGAAGACAATAATGGGCCCAAACCTTTTATAACATTCCATGTATGAAAAAAAAACCTTTGCTCCCTGGGTAAATCTTCCATTGTCATCTTGACAACATTTATTACTAGAAATATGAGACACGTCTTTAAAGGGGTAGTACAGTTTTGGTAAGGCTGAACTTTAGTAACCAAACCTGGACAGTAACATTATAAACCAATAGTTATAACTCCACCTTGCTCGAAATGTATACAAAATTACAAACGACTAAGTAAAAAGGCCGCTATCATTCAAAAAGAGCCATTAAAACACAAGAGGGCGCTTTCTAAAAAGGCATTGGTTTAAACCATTTTTCATACAAATTTATGCATGTGATGTTTTATTGAAATAATGATTAAATAGAGAGATCATCAACAACTATTTTAAAAACGCTTTTGAAATTTTTTGAAAAAGTCATCTAATTATTTGGGCCCCAATTAATTATGAGATCAGATATATTTATTGATATTTCAGCCGTTTCTGGGTCGATTTTGACCAAATAAAGTTTATTCTGCCATTAAAATTGCATGTTCTCTCAAATTCGACACTCATTTTGTCATTACCTCACAACAAAATTGTCATGTGCAGCGCCCTCTCTACCAAAACTAAACTACCCCTTTAAATAATATAGCAACTCCTCTTCTATTCGAAGCTCCGTATGAAACAATCGAGCGCACCACCTCCCCATTCTTCTTTACATTTTGCTTCATTTTGTGGACATTAATGGGTTTCTTGTAAACAAAATAAACTTTTTTTTTTGTCGGACAGCCATGCAAAAAACATGCATACGTTTAGTTCGATCGCAGGCCTCATACACTAATAATAGTTTGATGATAAAGATGATGACGAAGATATTGCCAACTAATATGAAAAAAGCATATGTTTCATCTTAAGAAAATCAATCTCTCATGTGCCCTTCTAACATGTCTGAACCAATAACATGAAAAGTTAACATGATATTGATTGGTGCTTTATGCTTGATGAGGTAATCCCTTGATGCAGCTGCAAAGCTATAATGGGATGAAGTGCTGGTGTTTCGGCAGGAGGTGCCATAATACAATTTTCACTTTGCATTTATATACAATAAAGATACAACAGTAAAATGTGCAAGTACAAACAAAACAAGTGTAGTGACGTTTAAACAACGTGGCAGCCCATGACAGGCCGCATTACTGTAATGGTGGGTAATGCAGCCGTTTGAAAGGTAGTCAGTACTGTTGTTGTATTGACGACCGGCCCAGGTAGATGGTTCCAGACTCGTATGGTCCGTGGATAAAAGGAGAACTTGTACGAGTCAATAGTAGATAATGGAACGGTAAACTTCAGAATGTGATCATGTATTGAATAAAAGTTGGCTTGGCGGACTTCTGGTGGGAAAGGCACGTGGACTATAATAGCTGCAGGGGCGTCGATCCGCTTTTGCGATTGGGGGGGGGGGGGCGAAATATGAACATTTTTCCAGAGTGACCACTGAGAGAGCTAAAAGCCCCACATTTGCATGCCCGGAAGTTTTTATTATGCGCTCATTGAAAGTGTCTTGATGGCTCGAAGACCTGACTTTGGGGGGCACCCACATTTGGGGATAAATAATGGGGGTCCAGGGGGCGGAGCCCCCGGAAGCTTTTAGATTTCAGACATTTGCAACTCCTATCATGGGTGTTGTATAAAATAGTGAACCTACTCGTAACGTATTTTTAAAGGGCATAGCGAGGAAAAGATTGAGCCTTGCATGAGATGGATCCACGCGATCCTGTATACTATACAGGGTGTTTATGAAAAAGCGGAACCCAACTTCCACCCGCTATATTTTATTTAATAAACATAATTATATTTATTGCAATATGTCATATCAAAGGTTGATTCATACTCTTTTGTTTGATACCAAATATGTTGTGATAACGTCATGCATGATTGAATGAAACTGACTTAAAAAGGGTTATGTAAAAAGTATTTTGCGCATTAGAGTAGAAAGTAATTGTTATATGCAATGTAAAGAATGAAACAATAGCTAAAGTCAAGTAACATTTCATGATGTTTCTTGATTCATAGTTTGACATTTTATTCAATTTTGAGAATAGTTGAGGGTCCGAAAAACCATCCCCAATGTCCTTCCACATGTCCGCACAGGTTTGTGCTCGTGTTCATTGTTCAGTTGCATGGTCAAGCAAGGAACTGATTTTAAAAATATCTCCGTGTTCATTTATTCACAGCTTAAGAACGAACGGAACAAACGGATTACAAGACAAAAGAACACAAGGAGAGGTTTCAATGAATGACCATCAGACCGTGTTGATGAATATATCTAAATCTTGTGCGCAAAGCAATTTTAACATTGCTCGTTTAAAATGCCTGCAATTCGATAACTACAAGCTCAATTATTACAAATATGGTATCAAACGAAAGAATAATAAATTATATTTGCGATGGTATATTGCAATAAACATAACTATGTTTACTGCATAAGATATTGCTGGTGAAAGTTGGGTTCCGCTTTTTTATAAACACTCTGTAGAGGCATCGATATAGTCTAGGGCATTGGGCTCCCATGAAACTAAGCAAGGGCGTCAACAATTTCTCAAAAGTGTATGGGAGACATTGTGAGGAAGCGAAGCGACCGAGTGGGGAAGGGTGTGGGAGGGGGTGTCCCCCTCCCACAGTAGGGAGCTTTTGTATTTTTGGGCGTGAAATTGTGCGATTTGGTGCACACCTGAGACAGAAATTTCACGTAATATGAAGTATATAAGTATGGAACCAAACATACATAATTACAAGGGGAGGGGGACAATCTCCTCCACTTTCAAATGTGGGGGGGGGGGGACCATGATATTCCAATTTGATTTGGACCGAATTGACTGAAAGATATATTTTAGATTATTTTATTTTTTGTGACGGTGTGCTATCTATAGATGAGGGTTTAATAAACTTTGTTTGAGGTGTGCGTTTGAGAAATTACACTGCCCAACACATTTCGAAAGGTGAGTTCCCGCAACCAAAATGAAACTTGCAATATGAGAAACTGTATGCGCGCAAAGCGCGCGGCAAAAAAAAGATTTACAGTCCTTTTCAAACTCAAAAACGGCTATTTTGAAGATTAATTATTGGTAAATGTGTCTTTCCCCTCTTTGGCATTAGCCGCATTCAGACGATAAAAGCAAATCTCGTGGTTATCTTGTGGTTATCTTGTGGTTTGGAATTCTTAAGAATATCTTGTGGTTTGCGCTCGTTTGAACACGCAAAACTCGTGGTTATCTTGTGGTTTCCAAACCACGAGATTGCGCACACTGCAAAAAATGCGCAATCTCGTGGTTATCTTGTGGTTATCTTGTGGTTTGCAAACCACAAGATAACCACAAGATACTTGTAAGATTTTGCGCAGAATGAGCGCGCGAAAAGCGCGCGACTGCGCGCAGTCTACCTTTTTTACCGTCTGAACACAATCAGCTTCGAGACTCGTGGTTTGGGTTGACCTCATGACCGAGATATGCTTCCGGTGTGAAAACAAGTCAAGTTAGCGCGCGTGACCTCAAATGAGAAAGGCGCGCATGCTACTTCCGGTTTTAATTCTTAAGAATTGCAACTCTCGAGAATTGGCATCGTTTGAACACACATTTTGAAGTTCTTAATAATTGCAATTCTTAAGAACTTGGCTTTCATCGTCTGAATACGGCTATTATATCACTCGATTTCCTTCTTCCTCATTTTCTGAATTATTGAAATGATATGTTCGCCCCCCAATATTTTCATTGGGGGGGGGGGGGGGGGGGGGGGTTATCCCCGCCCTTTTTATGCCTCAGTTGTGTTATTGACCAGAGAAGACATTGGCCCCTTTATAGCGGTGGCAACGTGTAATCATTTGTTATGTTCGTTTGTCATGTTTGTATTTGATTTTTATTTATGATTAAAAAAGAGTAAAGAAAATGTACTAGTACTAGGGTTTTCTATAACTCAGTCGGTAAGAGCACCGGTCTAGCAATCCAGTGGTCTCGGCTTCGAATCCCGTTGGATTCCTATTTTCGTTGCTCTGTTTTAATCATATTAAATATTTCTGGTTAATAGTAAATATATAATCAATTGCGGATATAGTATCGGAAATAATATCGCTAATGATATTCGTTTGTCTCGCAATGTATGGTCAAACTAGGAATCTAAACGATCATGACGTTTCGTATGCTACTGCAATACTTTGTCAAATGAGTTAGTTAGTTAGTTTTTGTTTTTAGATGGCGACTCAGTCAAAATTGACTATTTACGCCATGTCTATATAATTGGCCGAAGGCCAAACATATACAATGGGCAAGGCGTTTGGCACCTGACTAGTGCGAATGCACTAGTTCGCGGAGGCCACGAAAAACCCCCATCGTGATGGGGGAAACGTGGTTGTGTCCGTGGATGCCAAACGAGGGCGCACTCCCTGTCTCCTTGTAAAAAATAATAATTTAAGTATTAATCTTTATAATCATTCCCACCTACGGTTATCAATATGTGCGCACCCGCGCTCACACCGATAAACGCATACAAACATATATAATAGCCATAGGAGCTAGCATTTATTTTTTAAAATTATAATGCATATATAAATTTATATATCTTTTATAATATATTATGTATATTATGACCACTATCATCGACAGAATGTACGCACCCGCGTCCGATCTGAGGACAATATTTTATTTTATTATATATATTATGTATTTGTGTGTATCTGTGTATGCGCCCCCGCGCATTTCACCGAAACAAATTCATATATATATCGAAATCTTGTCTATAAAACATATGTGCACCCCCGCGCACTGGCATGTGTATTTATATCTATACTACAAGTTTACAGAGATTATATTTCTTCTAGTGTAGTATCATCAATCCGGACGCACCCGCGCTCGGTCTGACGAGAATCTACTCTATTAACAACTATTATGTTATTTATGTATCTATATCTCATCTATAAAGTGTCTGTGCACCCCCGCGCACTTATATGTTTATAAAATATATATATATATATCCATACTACATATTTACAAAAATTAAATGCCTTCTGGAGTAGCATCATCAATCCGGACGCACCCGCGCTCGGTCTGACGAGAATCTACTCTATGAACAACTATTATATTTATGTGTCTATATCTCATTTATAAAGTGTCTGTGCACCCCCGCGCACTTATATATAATCTATACTACATATTTACAGAGTTTGAATGCCTTCTGGAGTAGCATCATCAATCCGGACGCACCCGCGCTCGATCTGACGAGAAACTACTCTATAAGCAACTATTATACTATGTATGTACAGGGAAATCCCGTTATAACGAGCTCGCTTATAACGAGGTACTATTTATAACGAGGAGAATCTTTTTGGCCTGATTATAACTGTGTGTTATCCGGGGTTTCCCTGTATTTATATCTCATCTTTAAATAATTTGTGCACCCCCGCGCACTAAAATATATATTTATAACTTAACTATACACTAACCAACAAAGTGTATACCTTCTAACATTATTAGTACGGACGCACCCGCGCTCGGCCTAATGTCATCCTATTTTATTCGTATAGTATTTGTATATAACAATATATGTATATCTATATTACACATTTTAAATAGCTCGTGAGCCTTCTAGAGTAGTATCATCACACCGGACGCACCCGCGCTCGGTCTGACAAGAGGCTACTCTATCTACAACTATATGTATCTATGTATTTGTATCTATAATATACATTTACAAAAGTGTGTGCCTTCTAAATCATTATTAGTACGGACGCACCCGCGTTCGGCCTAATAAAAATCTGAGGACAGTATATATCAATATATATATATATATATATATATATTTTTTTTTTAAAATATTTATTATAATATTGTACACGTACACTATATATATATACAAAGAAACCACATGTGCTCTTTTTACAGTCATCAGACGAATCATGTATGTGGATAGTCAGAGCGTACTACAGATTGTGTATACTACTATATAGTGAACATATTATCATCAGATTAAACGCACCCGCGCTCGGTCTGAGATAAATGTAATTTATTGACAACTATTAAATATAAATGTATCTATAATAATATATTTCGTTTATAACAGTTTTTAACTAGTGTATGAACGCAATTGCGTTCAAATAAATATAAATACCAATAATATTGTTATTACACTTCTTGTCAACAGATTGCACGCACCCGCGCCCAATCTGAGGACAATATATATAAATATATATATATTTGTATTAATTATAATATTGTACACCTGGACATTCTATATATACAAAGAAACGCATGTGCTCTTTTACAGTCACAGACGAATCTTGTCTGTGAATATTCAGAGTTTACTTTAAAGATTTAAGGATCGCTCCTTTTACAGATTTATAGTACCTTTTTTGATTTTTGAAGTGCACCCCGTCCGGGCAGTACTCCGCGAAGGGGTTGGCTAATCTGGAGTTTTTGTGGTTCCAAAATATGGTTCCAAAATATGGTCAAATGATAATATCGAATGTAGACACTCGGCTTTTATGCTCTACCGTGGCTCCCAACATCACAATCTCGCATGAGCGATTGCGTTCCTGATAGGTCAACAACAGAACACGCCGATTGGCCGGTGCACACGGGCACTCAACCAATCAACGGGACACTGGATCGGCCCGCCTAACGAACCAGCGTACGATACGTCGCCACGACACTACCCCGACCAACCGGCCCCCAACGGTTGTGCCCGTGTGCACCGGCCAATCGGCGTGTTCCGTTGTTGACCTATCAGGAACGCAATCGCTCATGCGAGATTGTGATGTTGGGAGCCACGGTAGAGCATAAAAGCCGAGTGTCTACATTCGATATTATCATTTGACAAAGTATTGCAGTAGCATACGAAACGTCATGATCGTTTAGATTCCTAGTTTGACCATACATTGCGAGACAAACGAATATCATTAGCGATATTATTTCCGATATTTCTGGTTAGTTTCACTATACGTTTTAATAAACTTACATTTTGTATATGTGGCCGTCTTCTTGTAGGTCTTTTTAGGCAATTCTGATCACGATACCGCGGTATGGAACACCGTCCCCACCCCACTAGTATGCCGCTTCGTGCGTGTGCGCCCGGTTGCCTGGTACGGTCGCATCGGCATGAGAATGGAGCTTTACGGACTTGGCCCCCGGGAAGGTAATAAATACATTTATTTGAAATCGTTAACAGGATATTTAGCTATTGTATTTTGAATTGTAAACTTAAATGTTTTGATAACCTACATACTGATACACTACGTCAGTAGGAAATATGTATAACTTATCATAAACTACCTGCGAACGAAATTTGAAGGCATTTGGTCAAGTGGATCATGCGATACAAGAATTGTAACATTTGACTGCATATACGCGTGTTAATGTGAATTAAGTTGTTCATAAATCATGTTGTGTGCTGAGCGCTGAGAGGCAGCTTGTACAACCGCTCTCCTGATTTTGCCTACATTTGCTTTGTTTTTAGAAGGCAGACAAGTATCATACATCAACTGAAGAATTACAAGCATACATGGATGATGCTGGACCGATTTCTGAAATATAATATTGTCTTTGGAAACTGTTTTTTGGAAATTTTTTTTTTTTAGATTGCTACATATCACTCATTGCATGTGGTATACATTTTTCTGTACAGAGCGTATACAAAAAACGTTACACTTTTGAAAAATCTGACAAAATAACATTTCAAAACTAAAAAAACACGCATGACTTATCGAAATAGGGCATTCTTTGCATTAGCACCGGATTTATGGAATAGGCTACCCTTAGAATTAAAGACAATAGACTAGTTAAAAGTGTTTGAGATTAAATTAAAATCTTACTTGTTTAGAATAGCCTATTAATCTATTAATTACATGTATTGGTATTTTTGTTTGTTTAAGATTTTCCTCTTTTTTCTTCTTTTTTCCTTTGTTACGCGTCTCGGAATAGGCTACCTAGATATATGGCGTTTATAAATGTTTGATATTATTATTATTATTATTATTATTATTATTATTACTATTATTATTATCATGTATTCGATGTGATCTATTTTGAACATCAACTTTACCTTCACAATTAGAACTAAGGGTCTGATTTTATGATACGTTATGTAATGTTGGTGTTAACAAGTAGAAACAGTGCGTCTGGCGACACTATGGGTTTGTATTAGTGCGTTAGATTTGTGAAATATATGTGTCAAAGTAAACAAATTATATTTTGTGTGTCTTTTAAAAATTGTTCATGTCATAATAATTTTATGTGTACATGTTCCCAGTAATAAAGCATGTGTATGTATTACAGGTATGCATTTGAGGATTGTTTTGGTCAAATATTTTAGTTTGAATATAGACAGGCTTCTCGGGATATAACGAGTTGTATTTATACCATAGTCATACTCGAAAACCTGTTTTAATTCGTACTTCGATTGTCCCTCCACCAAAGGTGAGTTATTTCGAAGGTTTGGATATTCCGAAGGTTCGTTATTCCGAAGTTTCGTTATTCCGAAGGTCCGTTTCTCCGAAAATGAATTCGGCTTTGATATTCAGAAGGTTTGTTAATTAGAAATGTAACGAGGTTCGTTAATCTGAAAGTAAAATGAGGCTCGTTCATCCGAAAGTGAAATGAAGTTCGTTAATCGGAAAATTAAATTAGGTTCGTTTATCCGAAAATGAAATGAGGTTCGTTAATCCAAAAGGTTTAATACGAACCCAATTTAATTTTCGGATTATCAAAAACGAACCTTCGGAATATGGAATCCTATTCAATTTTCTGATAAACGAACCTTCGGAAAAACGAACCTTCAGATTAATGCAACAAATGTTTGCATTAACGAACCCTATTTAATTTTCGGACTTACGAACCTTCAGGTAAAGTAAATTTGTGTGTTCGGAATAACGAACCTTCGAAATAACGAACAACGAATAACTGGACCCCAAAGGTGTATACAAAATATTTTTATAGACACACTTTTACATTACTGGGAACATGTAACAACGTACAAAGAAAACAAGGTAGGCTATTTTATATTCCAGATATCAGTGGATGTGCAATCGGAACATGTGATCACGGATACTGCACAGGTGGCCAAGGAAATTTCTCCTGTGTCTGCGATCCTGGATGGGAAGGTGCCTTCTGTAATATCAGTACAGGTGAACACTAATTACTCAAACCCATTATTAGGTGATACATTTTATATTTGTCCGTTTAAGTATATGGTTTGTTGACAGTTTGACCCTCGAGCCTTAAAAACAATATTTGTATTAACTCGTTGATGAACTTTCCAATGTTGGATAAATCCCACATATCCTAAGGGATAATATAAGAACAATTATTAACCATAGCAGACATCTGAGCAGGGCAATTTTAAAACCATATTGCCCTCCAAGTTAAGTAGGCCAACAAAACTAGGGGTGAAAACAAATCATATTGCCCGCTCAGAAAAGTCAATGGGATTTTGTGTGTAATTTGCCGGTCAATATGATCACACAGTAAACCAATGGACAAAATCTTATTGACCGCTCAGAAAAGTCAATGGGATTTTGTGTGTAATTTGCCGGTCAATAGCCGTATTCACACGATGCAAGCCAAGTTCTTAAGAATTGCAATTCTTAAGAACTTCAAAATGTGTGTTCAAACGATGCCAATTCTCGAGAGTTGCAATTCTTAAGAATTAAAACCGGAAGTAGTGTGCGCGCCTTTCTCATTTGAGGTCACGCGCACTCACTTGACTTGTTTTCACACCGGAAGCATATCTCGGTCATGAGGTCAACCCAAACCACGAGTCTCGAATCTGATTGTGTTCAGACCAGGGGGGTGTCACTGCTGCCAGAGTGCAGCGATTTTTGCTCACCGGAAGAGCCTACAACTGGTTGCATTATGGGCTACTTGGGAACTACAGTTAACCAATCACAGAGTAGTTCAAACGCGTCGTCACGAGATCGAGGTCAATAAAACAAGTTCATATGCATACGTCACCATGGATCCCATTGTTCTCATAAGCGTGATGAAATCTAGGACAGTGCGCAGGAAAATAGGCGCGATAGTCTACGCACTGCATAGCATGAATTGGTCAAGTATTTCTAGGTCACTACGCGATGACGTAGAGAAGTAGGCTACGGGAGCTTCAAAAATCGGTTCACTCCGCTATGTTGCCCATGTACAAAGTCTATGGGACACGTGACTTGCGCGCGTTAAGTGAGCCTTCTAGTTATAAACGGGTTGGTTTGTTTATTCATACTTCTATGGTTCAGACGGTAAACAAAATAGACTGCGCGCAGTCGCGCGCTTATCGCGCGCTCATTCTGCGCAAAATCTTACAAGTATCTTGTGGTTATCTTGTGGTTTGCAAACCACAAGATAACCACGAGATTGCGCATATTTTGCAGTGCGCGCAATCTCGTGGTTTGGAAACCACAAGATAACCACGAGTTTTGCGTGTTCAAACGAGCGCTAACCACAAGATATTCTTAAGAATTGCAAACCACAAGATAACCACAAGATAACCACGAGATTGGCTTTTATCGTCTGAATGCAGCTAATAATATTTATCCGAGATGAAGTCGCGCTAACAGCATGAGTGCGCAAATTCATACGCGCGTTTATCAATGATTTGCGCGTGTCTAATTATGACGTAACAATGTGTTACGCGCTAGCTAAGTAATGATTCTTTACAAACTGGGATGAAGTCAAGATGTATGCATTTTGGTTAAAACTTGAAGTTTAAACATCGTTCAATAATGGTAAGAATTGTGCAATTTGTACCCTTTAAATTAATATATTGCATGTTCGCTCGAGATGTCTGATTAGTTAATAATTACAATATTGACTGGACTTTCGGGCTACACTACAAATATTGCCCTCACTAGATCCATATTGCCCTCGTCTTCGACTCGGGCAATATGAATCTAGTTCAGGCAATATTTGCCGTGTCTCCCTCAAGGCCAGTCAATATTCTTTAAATATCATTAATTATCCTGTATTTGAATGCGATATACATGTTTAATACATACGTATACATGCACGCCACTTTTTCAATTCAACGAATTAGTCTTATTGTTTCCGTCTTCGATTTGTGTTTCATAGTTGGCATAATTGAATAATATGATCACTACTAACTATTCCGTGAACTTGGGCCGGCAAGGTTGTTTTTAAGTTGATTCTTCATGGGTGTTAAATGAAAACAATGAGCGTGGATGATTCTCGCGAAAATATGGGCGGTATTTTCTAGAGCCCGAAATGCGAAATGGCCGCCATCGGTCAGCTCCAAAAAAGCAGTAATGGCTGTTATTATTATGGTTTATTTTCTTGATTTATTCTGAAATAACACATTAAAGGGGAACTCACTAGTTTAGTTCTGGTATAGAGCTGCACGAAAAACATTTGTTTGTGAGATAATCAAGGACTGAGTGTCAAATTTGAAAGAGCATGCAATTTTAGTGACAGAATTTTTTGATCAAAATTGGTTCTAAAAATGCTGAAAAATCAATAAATATATCCGATAGGAATAAATCTGTGCCTCAACTTTATTCGATGATTTCTAAAAAAATTGTACAAGTGCTAACTCTTTTTCAAAACTTTTCAAAGTAGGTTTTTGAATAGTTGCTGTTGGTCTCTCTTTGATTCATTATTTCAACAAAACATCACATGCATTATTTTGTATGAACAATGGTTGAAACCTATTCTTCTTAGAGAGCGGCCGCTCTTGAGTTTTAACGGCTATTTTCTTAATGATAACAGGCTTTTTACTTATCGTTGTAATTTTGTATACCTGGAATTGTGACTATTTTGTTTGTAATGTTATTGTGTAGGTTTTGGTTCAGCTGGCGTCACACTATCCCGATTTTACCCCCGATGGACACACGATCAAGGAAATGTTCCAAATCGGCTCTGATCGTAAAAGCATCGGGCCATTCGTGAGGGCATCTTAATAAGCCATCGTATGACCGCCGGTGGAGTTTCAGGCTCCGGCAGCAACTTCGTGGGTGGTTCCAAAATCTTTGGCATGCCAAAGATTGGCCCGAAGACCTTGCGAAGGTTAATTTTCGTGTTTCATTCGTGTGTCCATTTTGCCCTTCGTAATGCAATCGTGAGGGCATCTTATCACATCGTGTCATCTTCGTGTGATCATCGGTGCCATCGGGCACTTTTCGCCTCACGAAGACAATACGAAGGAAACAAGAAGCTGCCCGATTGTCTTAGGAAGGTAACACGACTACGTGAGGCCCTCGCAATGCCGTCGTGTAGCCATCGTATTATAGTACGATGACATCGAGATGGGACCACGGCGTCGGCGAAGACAGCCGATCTGAGTAGCTCAAGCGTTTTCCACGTGTCAGACCCAATTACGTAATATGCAATACTCGATTCCATCTGTCAATCAATTACTCAATTAATGTATTTTTTAATATTACATTTAATTATTACATTTATTTGATATTGCATACGATATATTTCATTCATTTAAGAAATAATATACAATAAAACTTATTAATATACTACTCAATTTCAATTGAGATACCTTGTATTAATGTACTTAGTATTTGTTATTGAACACGATGAATTTAGTTTATGTTATGAATTTAATATAAAATAAATCTTAATCAATTACTCAATTTCAACTGAAGATACTGGTATGTTTCCTTTTTTGATATCACATTTTCATTGTTGGATCTATTTGTTTAAGAAATTAAACTTGTGTTAGGAATATAATAAAAAATAGAAAATGAATCGTGGGATTTGATATCCTACAATGAAATAAACAAAACATGCCACTTTGGACCTACTTTATAATGACAATTTGTTATATGTGATAATGTCATCAAATTATACAAATGATGCACATGCTTGAGTTTAACTTTGGACTAGTAAAACCCACGAGCGCAGCGAGTGGGTCTTAGACCATTTCCAAAGTTAAAAGCGTGCAAACAATTCTAACCGATCCATGAAATATGCCTGTGCAGAATTTGTTTCATAAAATGGGCGCAAAAATGCAAAAATCAAACCTAAGTGAACCATGCATCAGTAAAAACTTGTACACGTTAATTGACTAATCATAATGCAAAGATTCTTCTACCCATTTTATACATTTTATAATGATAATATCCTTGTAAGCCATCATAGATTTAAGTAATATTTTGTCAAAAATGTTATTCATGTATTTAGTTTAATAGTAAGGTGATAAAGAGTTAATGAGTAACTGGGATTCTGTTTTGTCAAGGTTTATTGGATCTTTACCTCCGCCAACGAAGTTGGAATGAGGTTATGTTTCTCGTACGTTTCTAATTCTGTTGTTGTGTTCGCGCGTGCTTCGGATGTTGTACACTGTATCGAGATATGAAGCTTTATGAAGGGCCTATATTTGCTCAAAATATAAATTTGCTATATAGTCTCAATTTAAGACTAGGAATAGTTTACATTCGGATTTATTAATTTGAGCCTGATCATCATCGTTCAGATTTGTGTCATTTCAAGTTTTGATCACACTCGACTTAATGAAATCGGAAGGTAAACTATTCAAATTCTTAAAAGGAGACTCTTTAATAAATTTCTATTTTGAGTAAATACGCCCTTCATATAGCGAGTATTACGTCCGAAGCGTGCACGCCTTACCACGCGCTCTAACATCCCATCGCAAAGAAAATCGGTCTCTCATAGAATAACACGTGTTTCGCTGATATAGCACTTTTCTATATGTTGCGTGTAAATGGTCAAGCATTGCTGGACCAATTTACTTGTCCAGCATTACTGGACCAATTTACTAGCTATGTATAAGTTCTCTTAGTGCCAAATAAGTTATTGTGTGTGTTAGTTAATTTCTTTTCTCTGAAAAAATGAGTGGTCGGCTAAATGTCATAAAAAGACAGTATTAAATGAAAGTACATCTACAAGATAAGCTTGGGCTACTTATTAAGGAAATATGGCGCTTTGGTGTCCATTTGTTTCCTCAAAATGTGCTTTTTAGCTCATCCGGCCCGAAGGGCCCGATGAGCTTATGCCATGCCGTGGCGTCCGTCGTCCGTCCGTCCGTCCTTCCGTCCGTCCGTCCGTCCATACGTCCACAATTTTCAAAATGCTTCTTCTTCGTTATTTTTCAACCGATTTTGATTCTGATTGTTTCATAAGATAGGGCTAGGAGGGGGATTTAAAACTTCTACACAGAATCGTGAAATTCATTATATATGCTAATTTATGCAAATTTATTCGAAATCACAAAAAATGCTTCTTCTCCTTCATTTCTTGACCGATTTTGATTTGGTTTGCTTTATCTGGTAGAGCTTACTTTGGTACACTAAACTTCTACACAGAATTTTGAAATTTTTCTCCATTAATTAATTATGGTAATTTATGCAAATTTATTCAAAAAATCACAAAAAATGCTTCTTCTCCTTCATTTCTCGACCGATTTTGATTTGGTTTGCTTTATCTGGTAGAGCTAACTTTGGTACACTAAACTTCTACACAGAATTTTGAAATTTTTCTCCATTAATCAATTATGGTAATTTTTTATTTATTTATTTATTTATTTATTTATTTGTATTATTTATTTATTTATTTATTTTGTTTAATTTATTTTATTTTATTATATTTAAAAAAAAAAAAATTAAATTTATTTATTTTAATTAATTAATTAATTTATTTTTTCCCATGTCCCTTCTGGGGCGTCAAATTTATATTTTGTTCACTGTATTTTTTTTTTAATTAATTTTTATGTCCCTTCCAGGGCATCACATTTTTATTTTTTGACCAGTTGAAAAGTGTACCACATGAAATTTGCGATATTTGATGTTGCGAGATGCCGGATGAGCGCTACGTCATTGACGTTCTGGTTTGGACCATGTTATTGTCGGCTGTCTTAGTTCATTCGCGCAGGGCGGAGGTATGCACTCCGTGAGTGCAGCTATTTCTAGTTGTATATGTGACCGCTTACCCCAAAACCCCCAAAAAGTCGCGGTATATGATTCTCCGCTACGAGCCAAAGTATGTAATTTTTGCTGAAAAATCAAATTTTAAAACTTTACTTTACCTGAAAGCATAATCTTTCCTCTATCGACTGTTTCAAATTTTGAGTCTTAAAACGAAGCCAATGTTGAGTAATGGATTCAATGGATAGCTCCTCCGCACTACGCGCCTGAGTGACCCTAATCTTTAGAGCCTCTTTTCTCCTCATTCTGTAAAACTAGACCTTCCCACTCTCCTACATTTAATCGCTTTGTTGAATAGGTTCGGAGTGTCCAAATTTGATGAGTTATATATCATTTTAAAGCTTAGAGTTTACTCTTTCCAGCTAGATAAAAAAATCCAAATTCATGTTTGTCAACTTTTTGGGGGTTTTGGGGTAAGCGGTCACATATGTTCTTAATGTTCTGACCGCACTTTTGTGCTGCTAATTTATATATACATATACTGTATTAATGTAAACTTTGTTTGATTTTATATTTAATTATTAAATATAAGTAAGTCGATGAGGAAAGACTAAATTGTTTTTCATCATCGTTAGATTAAAATTGAAATTAAAGGGATAGTTTAGTTCTGGTATGGAGAGTACAGTTTTGGTGAAACTGAATTTTAGTAACCAAAACCTGCATCATTACATTACAAACTAATAGTTATAACTAGAAAGGAACACAAAATTACAAATGACGTAGTAAAGATCATGTTATCATTCAAAAAGAGCAGTTAAAACGTAAGAGGGCGCTCTCTAAACACTCATCGGTTTCAACCATTCTGAATAAAATATTGTGCATGTGATGCTTTGTTGAAATAGTGATTAGATAGAGAAATAACCAACAACTATTTAAATACCTATTTGGTAACTTTTTGAAAAGAGGAAGCATTTTTTTGAATTTTTAACAGCTGGTTCAAAATTCTCTTATAAACCTGGGGCCCCAGGTTTATTACAAATTGTTATATTTATGGATATTTCAGCCGTCTCTGAACCGATTTTGATCAAACAAAGATGATTTTATTATTTACATATTATACTCTTTCAAATTTTCCACTCAGTTTTTCATTACCTCTCAACAACAAAAAGTAGTCTAGCGCCCTCTCTACCAAAACTCAACTATCTCTTTAAATGAGGATATGCATATGTCATAAATTGAGTAATTAAATGACAGATGGAATCGAGTATTGCATATTAGGTAATTGGTTCTGACACATGGAACACGCTTGAACTACGCCAATCGGCTGTCTTCGCCGACATCGTGGTCCCATCTCGATGTCATCGTACTATAATACGAAGGCTACACGACGGCATTGCGAGGGCCTCACGTAGTCGTGTTGCCTTCCTAAGACACTCGGACAGCTTCTTGTTTCCTTCGTAATACAAATGCACATATTCGTGTTACCTTCGTGTGCGCTTCGGGAGCCATCGTGTGACCTTCTGTAGGCATCGTACTTGCTTCGGCTGTTGATTGGCTGATGACCAAGTTCGGGACCATCTTCGCGCGAAATTCAAAATTCCATGTTCGTGTGTCCATCGGATGTCAAATCGGGATAGTGTGACGCCTGCTCAAAACTGTATTATCCCATTAATGGTGATATAATGATTTTAAACTGTTTTACTTTTCAATCCGGGATGGCGGCCAATTTTCAAAACATTAAATGAGCGGGAGTGATTCTCGCGAAAATGTGGGCGGTATTTTCTAAAGTCCGAAATGCAAAATGGCCTCCATGGGCCATCACCAAATTAGGTTATTGCGATGTTTTACCAGTAATGTCTGTTGTTCTGATGGTTTATTTTATCGAGTTGATCAAATAACATATCTACTGTTGATATGACGATTTTTAACGTTTTTTTAAACTTTCAAATCCAAAATGGTGGCCAATTTTGAAAATATGGCCGCCATCTATCATTGTCGAAATGTATTATATCAACATGAAATGTGTTATTTCAGATCTAATCAAGAAAATAAACCGTAATAATAACAGACATTACTGCTTAAACATTGCAAAATCTGTTTTGTTGCATGGCCGACATTTTCGCGAGGGGCACCCCCGATCATGTGCTGTATTCAACCCCTATAGATGACGTATCCATCAAAAAACAACCTTGCCGGCCCACGGTTACTGAATTGCCAAACATGTCCCTACTATATTATTATTGTTACGTGTATTCTGCATTTAAAGAGATAGTTGAGTTTTGGTATAGAGGGCGCTACACAAACACAATTTTTGTGAGATAATGAAAAACTGCGTGTCAAATTGGAAAGAGCATACAATTTTAATGACAGAATGAACTTTATTTGATCAAAATCTGTTCAGAAATGGCTGAAATATCCAAAAACATATCCATTTGTAATAAATGTGGGGCCCCACAATTATTCTACAATTTTGAACCAGCCGTTAAAACATTTTTAAATTTACAAAAGAGGTTTTAAAATAGTTGTTAATCATCTCTCTATCTAATCACTATTTCAACAAAACATCACATTCACAATATTTCTTTTAAAATGGTTAAAGCCGATAAGGGTTTACAGAGCGCCCTCTTGAGTTGTAATGGCTCTTTTAAAATAATAACTGGCTTTTTACTTAGTCGTTTGTAATTTTGCATTCCTTTCGAGCATGGTGGAGTGATAACTATTACAGTAATTTGTTATGTAATTGTGCAGATTTTGGTTACTTAAATTCAGTTTTACAAAAACTGTACTCTCTTTACCATAACTCAACTATCCCTTTAACCAACTGTGGCTTTGCAGTGCAATCTCATAATTTATGTTATCACCTGACTTAGTATATACAGTACATGTCGCTGCCGTGTTCTATTTTTGGATAGCACATGGGTATAGCACACCCCTGCAAGTCAAGTCAGATGATAAAACAGTTATTAAATTTGTTGTCGGGAAAATCAAGGAATATTCTTACCCTCGGCATTTCAAATGCTATTTCGTGTAGAAAATAAGTCCCTCGACTTCGTCTCGGGATATATTTACTCTTCCCTCAATAGCATTTAAAATCCCTCGGGATGTAATATTCCGTGCTATACCCTCCACCGCCATTTAATAACAGTATACAAATGATGCGCAGGTATGAGTGGGTCGGTAGGAATTGTTTGCACAAGGTAACTATGGAACTGTTAAACCCACGAGGCGAAGCCGAGTGGGTTGAGACTAGTTTCCATAGTTACCGCGTGCAAACAATTCCACCGACCCACGAAATAAACCTGCGCATCATCTGTTTTATAGAATGGGCAAAAAAAAAAAAAAAAAAAAAAAAAAAAAATTAAATTAAGAAATTTACCGGATGCATGAAAAATCATGCGTCCGGTAAAAATAATTTTACCGGACGCATGAAAAATCATGCGTCCGGTAAAAAAAAATTTACCGGACGCATGAAATTTTTTACCGGACGCATGACATTTTTTACCGGACGCATGATTTTTCATGCATCAGGTAAATTTTTTTATTTAATTTTTTTTTTTTTTTTTTTTTTTTTTTTGGCCCATTCTATAAAACAAATGGTGCACAGGTTTATTTTGTGGGTCGGTGGAATTGTTTACACGTGGTAACTATGGAAACTAGTTATTTATAGGATTTACAAACTTCACAAACTTACCTTTTTCTGGCAGACTCGTGGCAGCGCAGACTCGTGCTTCCCCTTTATGATTGCCAAAACGAAGAAACTTTTGCAGATCATGTAGTCTATGTACAGTTACATGTAGATTTGTTCCATCAATAACGTCATAACTTCTGTAAACTTTAACTGGTGACTAAAACTTTTACTTCCAGAACAAAAAAAGTTGACAGTCAAGAGGAAAATGTAGAACACTAACAGTTGAAATCCAAACAGCAACATATTTACATGGAGTTCTTCCTCAGTGTTATTGTTTGTTGTTATGAATGTGTACCACACAGTTGCTTATGTTGAAGATGTTACTGGAGGTACGTGTGGTATTACTCTGCGATGAAATAGACAAAGACAGAGGAGACCGTGCAGGTTGGAGGGCTGCTAATGGTAGTCGAGTAGATGGTGACGATGCTGTCTGATCACTTGGTTGTTCACTGACAAGAATGCCGTCGATGATTGTCTGTTGTTCACTGCTGAGTTTGCTGACTTGTTGTAGCTCTACAGATACCGGCACTACTGCAGGAGTACTAGTACTAGTACTAGCAGATGAAGTTGACGGCTCATCAATGCTAGAGTCATGATCATGATTGACATCCGAGTGAGGGCTAACATTATACAGATGTTGTCCGATCTTACTGCTCATTTTCTTCTTTCTCTCTGCACTTGTCTTTGTGTATATTTTGATGGAGCTTTCACTCCTATGACCGCTGACGGACATTATGTCCCTGGATTCAAAGCCGGACTGATCTAACGTAGTAACGCACGTCGCCCGCAGGCAGTGATTTGTGTACACTTTACTACATTTCGCATCGGTAGAGATAATCTTCACCTTGTTTGACAGAGTGTTGATACCGACTGGTCTGTTCTGATACCATGGGTCACTGTCATTTGATGGCTGCTTTGGTTTTGGTTTCTGCCAAAGCCATGGACACGAAGGGTTTAGTTTAGACAAGTACTTTTCAAATGTTTTGACAGGGCATCTTTCGGTGTTCGGAATTTCATACATGAAACCTCCGGTAGATTCATCGTCATTCTCTCTGTGGTTTTTTGTCAGATGATCGCGTTTCTGAACATATTTCACTCCTTCATCATCAACACAAACAGAGAAATCTGATGGTTTGAACATACGGACATTTTCTCTCCCTCTATTGCAGAAATATGTTAGCACATCAATAAATACCTTGTCCTGAAGTCCTGCCGGACTGTTGCAATCCAACTGGGTCTGTATCTTCTCCATGTCGGCATGAGAAATTGAATCCTTATGCTTCGTACTTCCTAATCCTTCCCGCTTCAGTTTGACAGAAACTGCTTTGAACATGCGAACACTTTGGGGGAAAAGTGCATTCTTACAAATGTCGATGTTGAAATTATCCAAATAGTGACGCTGAATCCCGTAACGAATGTACTGCATTGATTTTTTTGTGTACGAAGCACCATCACTCTTACGCAGTGATGCATACAAAGCGGACAGCAGCGAGTCGAAATCAGCTGTGTTCTCCTTACTAATGTCATGAAGTACGGCATCTTTTTGTCTCAGTCTCGCAAAGGATTCAAGTTTTGAAAACCCGAATTTAATTGCTTTTCTCGTGCTACCTGCATCGGCATTTTCTAGTAATTCTTCCAATTCTCTGTCCGTGAGCACTTCAAATCGCGGTCCTTGGGCCGCCATTTTTCTTGTTTTGGAAAGGTATGATCGTTTAAGAAACGATAACAATATCGATGCGCACTATGCACTTTTTCATGCATCCAGTAAAATTAATCGTATGCACGAATTTTGCTCTCAACCAATCAGATTGCAGGGATTTATCAACCCATTCTATAATATAATATAACCCTTCCGTTGAACTGAATAATAGCGATCCATATCAATGGACTTAGGCGCGCTAAATCCAGCGCGTGCGTGTGCAAATCTATTTATATACTACTTCTATGAAATTCAGACGCGCGTTTATCAATGATGTATGAATGGATTTGAGCGTATTTAACTATGACGTATTAACATGTGTATGCATCTCTGCTATAATACACGAACATTATCTTTTACGGGCAAAAATTGTATTAATAATTTGATATTAAATCTATTAGTCTTCGTCCAAACGTATAAGATGGATCAAGATTAATGTTTTTGTTTAGTTATTGTCTTTCTCTGGATAGTATGTATAATAATCTACTTCTCACCTTCTCACCCTCACGCCTGTAGACCAGTTGGCCTGTCAGTAAACAGCCACGTAAAACTCCTCCACTTCGTCCGGTCAAGAGTCAATGCTTTGACTTTTTAGAAGTTGCTCTCCTCTTTCTGGGTAATTTCTTTGATCTGATCCTCCCATCTTTTTCTTGGTCGGCCTATTGGTCTTTTCTTACGGGGTTTCCAGACGTACATTCTTTTTGTGTCCCTTGTATGAGGCATCCTCAAGACATGTCTATACCATCTTAGTTGAATCCTTTCAATAATGGTTCGAATGGGTTCCACTGAGAGTGTGCTTCTGATGTTTTCATTTCTGATTCTGTCTCTTTTGGTTACGCCGTGAATGAGTCGTAGTACTCTCATCTCTGAAGCCTGAATTCTGCTTTTGATTTATTTTCGTTAAGATCCAGGTTTCACTACCATACAGCAGGACTGGTCTTAACAATGTATGGTAGTGTACATGCATGCTCTGACATATTTTGGTATCTTCCTTTACTTGAGGGGGGTACAGTGCGTTAACATTCCTTCTGTACTTGGCGATTCTGTTATTAATTTCGTCTTCCATCAAGTTGTTTGCTGTTCTTTTACTTCCTAGATAGGTGAAGTGTGTTGTTTGTTTCAAAGTGTGTCGATTTACATTAATTTCTTCTTCTTGCATTTCCCTGCTAACTTGCATAATTATAATAATAAGACTTGCTTGTTCTTTTATGATATTCTTTTGTGGACCATTTGTCTCCAACTCGTGCAATATGATACTAGCGAAGGCAATCTTTATGATATACCACTCAAGGCTGTTCAATAATATTTGAATACTAAATTGTAATATATTGTATTCGCAGATGAATGCGCTGGTAACCCATGTAAACACGGGAACTGCACCGATGGCCAGGACAGTTTCTCCTGTGACTGCGATCCTGGATGGACCGGTGATTTCTGTAACATCAGTGGTAATGCAACAGCAATTTCTTAAACGAGTCTTAAGAGATACGAAGGATGCTGCTAATTATTAATTCGTTTAAATTTGGAAACAAAATTATTTCGCGCTATGTATTACAATTTATATATTTATCATGATTTTGTATTAACATTCATAATCATTGAGTTACTGGTACGATCACCAATGATGCATTGCGTTTCCAAAACCTTACTATAGACGTTTATACTGACATTCAGCGTACGTAAAGGTAAATGACAGTAATGGGACAAAACAGTGTGTAACACACATAAGCTCAATGTGGTATGCTATACAGTCCATCATAAATATCCTCCAATATAAAAAATGATTTCACCTTAGTTTCCCAATCATACCAATACAAATAAATGACCCCTATCCCGAATAAAACCACGCAAACCTATTCAATTTATCTCACAATAAAATTCAAACCACAGCCTTTATATTTAACAATACAACTCGAAAATATACGTATTAATTGTATTTAAGGCAAACATGTGCCCTAATTTTGTGAAAATGCGTTAGAAGAACGCAGATTGTTTCCTTTCGAGCATGCTGGATTCGAGCATGGTGGATTTATTCGATTAGTTTGGAATGTCACTGTGCAGGTTCGGGTTACCATGGTTACTAACATTCAGTTTGACAAAAAGAAAATGGTACTTTTGTCGGAATTGACCATACTCACTTGCATCTACAGTGGTTTGTTTATGCCTGGTTAATTTTATCTTAATAAGATAACTATGACACTATTTTTGTTGCATATTATCTTTGCTATCCAGATTTTTTCCTTTTAATGGTCAAATTACAAATTTGTTTAATTTAATACGAATAATCCCAGGGGATCATTATTTCAAAAAATGCGCACATAATAATGGTCATGCACCACAACTAGCATATTGCATTTTGTTAGCATTATTCGGACAACTATATTACACACTCTACGCTGAAATATGTATTGATAATGCGATTTTGAAGCCGCACATTAGACAGTGAAATATTATTCTTTGTTTAAGTAGTAGAGTAGTTCATGGAGTAAAGTGTTTAATCATTTTGTTCTAGTATAGGTTTATTTCGCTATTACAATCATGACAATTTTGTGCACTTGCAAAAACAACTTGTTGTCTTGTGGTGGGTTTTTTAATAGGTTTCCCACTTGGACTTGAGTCTTATGTCATCCCTGATTCGAGCCTGACCGCGTCGAGCGAGTATGGTTCGTCATTTGAAGCCTGGTGGGGACGGTTAAATGTGCCTGCTTCTAGTGGAGTGGGTGGATCCTGGGGCCCACGCTTTATGTTACAGAACGAATGGATCCAGGTTAGCTTATTATACAGGGTGGCCCCCAAAAAACGGAACGGGGCACTTCCACAAATATAGTACCAACATATTTATGTCCATCGGATAGGGTGTCTTTTAAGATTAACAACGATACCAAGAACAGTCTATTTGGTCGCGTAGTTTTTTTGTTTTAGGGCGCTGTGAGTGACACCATGTCAGGTTCTCTTTTTTGTCAATTTTTACCTAGTCAATGCTAGTTAAATTGCACTCCCTGCCCGTGATACCATTGAACGAACATGCCCATTCTCTCGGCACACGAATGAGTGCACACTAACAATAACGCGCCTTGATCAACGCTATGAAAGGCGGTACGTGCGATGTATCAAGCACTGGCTCGGTAAAAATTGACAAAAAAAAGAGAACCTGACATGGTGTCACTAACAGCGCCCTGAAACAAAAACTACACGACCAAATTGACTGTTCTTGGTATCGTTGTTCATTTAAAAAGACACCCTAATAGATGGACATAATACATTTGTTACTATATTTTGGGAAGTGCCCCGTTCCGTTTTTTGGGGGCCACCCTGTATATGTATGCCTTTTCAAGCAAGCATCGATAAAGGAGACATGTACCATATGCATTATGTGTATAGTTTAGAGAGGGCGCTACAAAAAAAATTGTTTGTGAGATAATGAAAAACTGAGTGTCAAATTTGAAAGAGCATACAATTTTAATGGCAGAATAAACTTTATTTGATCAAAATCGGTTCAGAAACGGCTGAAATCTCTATAAACATAACCATTTGTAATAAATGTGAGGCCCCACAAGTATTCGATAATTTTGAACCAGCCGTTAAAATTCGTTTTAATGCTTCCTCTTTTCAAAATGTTTCGAAAGAGGTTTTTAGATAGTTGTTGATTATCTCTCTATCTAATCACTTTTTCAACAAAAAATCACATGCACAATATTTTATTTAAAATGGTTTAAACAAATGCTTTTTTTAAAGCGCAATCTTTAGTTTAAAAAGCTCTTTTTTAATGATAACAGGCTTTTTACTTAGTCGTTTGTAATTGTTTTTATTCCTTTTGAGCACGGTGGAGTTATAACTATTAGTTTGTAATGTAATGGTGCAGGTTTTGGTTACTACGATTCAGTTTGACTAAAACTGTACTCTCTCTACCAGAACTAAACTATCCCTTTAAAAGAAGACTTTAATGGCGAAATGCACTACTTTGATAATTAAAATCATGATTTTATAAAGCTATTCCATACAAATGAATCATTCGAAACCTTTAACTTTTCCCATCTCTGTTGAGTTTTGGAAGAGAGAGTACAGTTTGGGTCAAACTAAATTTCAGTAACCAAATCCTGCATCATTACATTACAAGCTAAAAGTTATAACTCAACCATATTCGAAAAGAATAATACATTAGAAACGACTAAATAAAAAGCCTTTCATTAGTCAAAAAGATCCGTTAAGACTCGAAAAGGCACTCTCTAAAAATATCATTGTGTTCAACCATTTAAAATGCACTATTGTGCATGTGGTGTTTTGTTGAATAAGTGTTTATATAGAAAGATATTTATCAACTAATTGAAGGGAATTAGTAACATGGTGTGTCCAAATCCTCAAAACTTCCTTGGAACTCTAGTGTTTCTCTCATACCAAGTCTTATTTATATTTGCAATTACATCATGGGACAGGTTTCGGCTTTTCAAATTTCCATTTCGTTCAAACGATATTTACGATTGAAGTGTTCAGATTTTAAACTGTCTACGAGATAATTTAACCCTAACCAGGCCGGGAGGGGGGGGGGGGGGGGGGATCCTCGGCCGGCGAACACGGTGCCGCCACACAATTTGGCACACATATAGCTTGCGACATAATCTACAAGATTGCGCTGTTATTTACTTTTAAATAATCAACTTTTAATTAATTATGCACATTAGGCCAGAAATCCTCTTTTTGTCTGTAAATCACTAAATATTGCTCAGAATATGCAAATTTGTTCATGAATATCCTGTTTGACTTAATCAACAGTTTTGAACATTAGAAATTGCGACAGCCAAAATTGTCTTCATGTATTTCTTTGTTTTGGAATTTCTTATGTTTTTTTGTTTCGACTTACGTGTTTTATTTTTTGTTTTAATGGAATAAATTTGTATCCAACCGTTTTTAATTGCAGCGATTAGATTAAAATATAATGAAGGTTTTGTGTATTCTAGGAAGAAAAAAAAACAATTTCCATAGGATTTGTACACAACTCACAACATTGAGCGATTCTCGGGCCGACGTTCACTTACACAAGGTTACATGACTTTGGAACCGTACGGTATACCCGGTCGACGCAAATTTGTGCAAGAATTAAATGAAGAAACCCATGAAGTCGCGCGGTGATACCTGCGCGCGTTGCGGAAATATCACGCGAAACAGGGGGGAGGGGGGGGGGTCTGAACCGAATTTGATAAAATACGGTTTATTCTGTCATTAAAATGATATGCTATTTCACATTTTACATTCAGTTTTTCATTATCTCACACACACATTTTTGTATAAAGCGCCCTCTATACCAAACCATAAAAGGGCACTTCACTTTTTCAAAAAAATTAAAAAGAGGTTTTTAAATAGTTGTTGATGATCTCTCCATTAATCATAACGGTTGATGCCATTGTTTTTTTTAGATCACACTCTTTTGTTTAATGACACTTTTTTTTTAATGATACCAGGCTTTTTATTTAGTTGTTTATAATTATGTATACCTTTCGAGCAATGTGGAGTTATATCTACTAGTCTTAAATGTTATTGTGCAGGTTTTGGTTATTTAATTTCAGCCTTATACCAAAACTGTATTACCCCTTTAACTATCCCTTAAATGTACTAATTCATACTTATTTGAGGGGTCTACAATTGTACAAATACTGATTTCTATACCCCTCTTGTTTCCAACTTGTGTATACCTTCATTCTGGTAAATTATCATAAATGATTTGTAATGCTTTGTCGGAAATGAATACAGTTGAAATTAAAATGGAATTTAATTGATTATGTATGTATTCCTTACATTTCTTTAATTCTGTTTTGATTTACACGTACACGGAATATTAATTAAGGCCGCATTTTGTTGTTCTTGTGGCGAAGTGTGCATTTATTTAATGTGTTGAAATTCCATTCCTGACATTATTGTTTTTTTCATCAGGATAATAATGATAATAATAATAATAATAATAATAATAATTGTTCATGTTAAAATATAGCGCTTTATAGTGCAGCTACAGGAGAGCACCAGACAAAGAACAAAACGTAATGATATGTGTTAGTACCGTTGTGTAATATTACATAGATGCCAAACACGTTGAAAGGGTTGTGTATAAGCAATACACTTCATAACCACCACTGAAATTACGGAACCAACATGGCCTCATGGTTCCGTATGCCTCAAACATCTGCGTCCATAAGGAGACAATGAAATCACGGACGATGCGTTCGTCTTAGACAAAAGGTAGTCCTCGTCTGCAGACCACTGAATACATGCTTTGGTTTGGTGATGCGTTTTCCATTAATAGCCAATACTTTTCATGATTTATTCAAGTGCTCATGCATTTCAAGGAATAACGTCAAAATCAATATTAAGAAGCATTATGGGTGTATGTTCTTTTAAGGTTTATCTCGGTTCTACCTACGAAGTCGTTGCCTTGGCAACTCAAGGAAGGAAGAATTTTCTTCAATGGGTGACGAGCTACAAGGTCACCTACAGCATGGATGGTGTGACATTTCACACGGTTCAAAACACCACTGATGGGTCAGATGTGGTGAGTGATAGTTCATGTGTCATAGTTACATCAGTACAGGTATACGTTTTTATGTTGTGTTTTCCGTTTCAGAGCTTCAACAATTGCATCCTCTATTCAGAAAACTTTCATGTTTTTTAATGCTATCACATTTTTCATGTTTAAAGTAGTTTTAATTGTAAGTGCATATACGAATGATACATACGATGATAAGTTTCATAACACGTTTCAAATCAATTGTACATCTTTCCATTTATCAAGACATACAACAAATTTGTTCAAGGTCATGATTTGTCACTGTTTCATAATTATAGAATTTAAATGATAATCTACCATTTCCATTTGGAGAGAATAAATAATTTTGTTAGTATAAATGACTAAATGCAAGTACCCAGCTAGCCACCTGAAGTCGGGCCGATGTCGGAAGTTGGTTGCCGGATGTCGGCATATCGCCGTTGGCTCGAGGTTAAAATGTCCGCCAGCCCAACATCGCCACTACGTCATTTTTGTGATATATTGGCATAACGTCAATTTCCGACAATGGCCCAACATCATCTCATGACATGATGTTGGGCCATTGTCGGAAAATGACGTTATGCCAATATATCACAAAAATGACGTAGTGACGATGTTGGGCTGGCGGACATTTTAACCTCGAGCCAACGGCGATATGCCGACATCCGGCAACCAACTTCCGACATCGGCCCGACTTCAGGTGGCTAGCTGGGTAACAGTAATCACCTCCAGAAATTCCAAATATAAATGTACTCATAGTTAATTTAATTGTGTTATTTAAGATGTGTTCCTGAAATTGTAATATATATTGAAGGACACTCCAAGAACAAAATACAATTTATTCAACACTATTTGAAACAAAAACACACTCATCATTTATTTCAAATAAAAACAATATAGAGATATATACATGTACATCAATTAGCATTCATAGTATAAACAAAAATTAAAATAGGAAACTACAAAAATGGCAACATGGCCTTTTGGAGGGGTAGTTCCCCGAGCAGTGTTAACATAATTTACCTATACCAAAACAAATATACATGACAAAATGAAAAGTATGACAGGGACATCTTGGATAGCGTCTTTTAGATAATCTTATTGACTTGGATGAAGAAACTTTAAGAGCAATAGAGTTCAAAATAACAGTAAAATAGTTTATTACTGATTTCAAAGAAATATTTGTCTTTACTAGCCGAAAATGGAATGAGTAACGCCCACGAGTATTGTAAATATGCACATTATTATTCAAACTGAACATTCTTGAAGTATTTTGTGAAAATGTATTTTGAAAATAATAGAAGCATTGCAGAGCAACAGAATACAAATACAAATCAAATATAGCGTTTTCAATTTCCTAAACAGTGAGTTGTATAATAATGTCAAGCGCTTAGAGATGGTTATCAGTCACATTAGGCGTATATAAATCGCAAACATTAGTACATGTATTATTATTATTTATTAATGCCAACCTAAGCATATCCTGTGGGCTTTCATTTGCAGTTCAAACAATATATCCAATTAAGTGTGATTAGTTTTACCCCATACAATAATAAAATAATTTAAATATGACATCATAAACGCATTATATCATCAATGCCGATGAAGGAATTACATATTTCAATATAATTATAGAGTATGCCAATGCATGTATAAACTTTACCTATTAAGTAGCATTTGTGTCTATCCCAATGCATCGGCTATTACGACTTATAAGTACACCAAGAAAATTAACAGTGTAAATGTTAAGCAAAGGAATATGATCAATTTTGAGTTTCAGACCATTTAATGTATTTTATACATTGTATGTATTGTTATCAAATGTTACATATTTTCTTTACCAAGATTTATCAGTACCGTAGTCCTTTTTTAATTTAACCGTAACGAAATCCTATATAACTCATTATAAACATTACTTTTTAAATCAACAACATTTGGCTGTGCATACATCATGAAAATCATTTAAATTCATCAGTAGCTTTCTTAATTATTTATATATAAACATAATAACAAGGGGCCAAGGATGACCATTAGGATACACCATGCTAAATGTATCACATAAAAAAGAAACAACATTTCCAGTTGCTTTAACTTTTTTATTTAACAATATCATCACCCATGCGATCCTCATCCATGTAATAATTGATGGTAAATGTAACATTTTCAAATCACCTTCATTATAATATGTTTTCCGATGTCTTATCTTCGAAATCAATCTGTCATAACATGAAAAGTTAACATAGTATTGATTCGTCTTTGACATTGTTCCATCTTACCCCCGCCCTTTTTATGCCTCAGTTTTGTTATTGACCAGGAAAGACGTTGGCCCCATTGATGGCAGTGGCGACGTTAAATGATTTTGATGTGTTCGTTTGTTATGTTTGTATTCACATTATATTTTATGATAAAAAAAGAGCAAAAGAAATGTACTAGTACTAGAGTTTTCTGTAGCTCAGTCGGTAAGAGCACCGGTCTAGCAATCTGTTGGTCACGGGTTCGAATCCTGTTGGAATCCTACTTTCTTTGCTCTTTTGTAATCATTTTAAATATTTCTGGTTAGTTTCTGTTTTTTTATGTTTGAATAAGTTTATATTGTGTATATTTTGGCCGTCTTTTTTTTAGGTCTTTTCAGGCAATTCTGATCACGATAGTGCGGTATGGAACACCGTCCCCGACCCGCTAGTGTGCCGTTTCGTGCGTGTGCGTCCTGTTACCTGGTACGGTTACATCAGCATGAGAATGGAGCTCTACGGACTTGGCCCCCTGGAAGGTAATTAATACATTTATTTGAAATCGTTTGGTATGCATAACAGGACATTTAGCTATTGTATTGGAATTGTAAACTTAGATAATGATTTGAATATCCTACATACTGATACACTACGTCAGAGGTATCATAGAATACTTATCATTAACTATACCTGCGAACGAAATTTGATGGCAGTTGGTCGAGTGGATCATGCGATACAATATTTGAAACATGTGACTGCATAATATGCGAGTGTTAATGTGAATTCGTGTTTTCGATGTGATCGATTTATAATCGTGACTCTTACTATTTAGAATATCACATTAACCTTCACAATTAGAACTAAAGGTCTGATTTTCTGAAACGTTATGCAATGTTGGTGTCAATTAGTAAAAACAGAGCGTCCGGCGACAGTATGGGTTTGTATTAGTGCGTTCGATTTGTGAAATATATGTGTCAAATTAAACTATTCTATGTGTGTCTGTTAAATGTTTTGATATCATCATAATTATGTGTACATGTTCCCAGAATAATTAATGTGTATGTATTATATGTATGTATTAGACGATTGTTTTGGTAAAATATTTGAATATGAAGATAGGCAGGCTTCTCAGGGTATAACGAGTTGAATTTATTCCATAGTCGTACCCATCATACTCGTACATATACCTGTCTTAATTCATACTTCGATTGTCCCTCCACCAAATATGAGTAACGAAGGTTCGTTATTCCGAAGACTCGCTTCTCCGAAAATGAAATCGGGTTTAATATTCTGAAGCTTTGTTAATCCGAAGTGAAATGGGATTCATTAATCCGAAAGTGAAATTAAGGTTCGTTTATCCGAAGATGAAATGAGGTTCAAACAAACCCCATATCATTTTGGGATGAACAAACCGTATAGAGTGTTGAAGTGTGACGTCATCAAAAATCTATTTTTAAGACTTTTTAAATTTGAACTTCATTTTCCGAAAGCGCATTAAAAATAATGTCCAAATGTCGAAAATCAATTGAACATGTTAAGTATTGGCTGGGATATGCCCATCCAAAGGAATATTACTGCAATGGACAAGTGTAATAGTGCTCTGGTTCATAAGATTATGAACCAGAGCACTATAACACTGATTGCCAATTGGAAAAAAATCGTTCGGATAGGCATATCTCAGCAAATACTTTACATATTTAATTGGTTTCGACATTTGGACATTATTTTGTATACTCTTTTGGAAAATGAAGTTCAAATTGAGAAATTCTAAACAAAAGGTTTGTATGAAGTCATAGCTCCTGTACTCTATTGCATTTTCGGATGAACGACCCCATTTCATTTTCGGATTTGAACATTCGCAATATAAAACCATATTTCATTTTCGACTAACGAACCCTCAGGTATAGAAAATAATGACCAACAAATAACTCCACCCCAAAGGTGCATACAAACACATTTTTATAGACACACTTTCACATTACTGGGAAAATGTAAAAACATACAAAGTAAACAAGGTTGGATTTTTTATATTCCAGATATCAGTGGATGTGCAATCGGATCATGTGATCACGGATACTGTACAGGTGGCCAAGGGAATTTCTCCTGTGTCTGTGATCCTGGATGGGAAGGTGCCTCCTGTAATATCAATACAGGTGATTACTAATTAATCAAACCCATCATTCGGTGATACATTTTACATTTGTCCGTATAACTATATGCTTTGTTGACAGTTTGACCCTCGAGGTTTAAAAACAATATTGGTATTAACTCGTTGATGAACTTTCTAAAGTTGGAAAAATCACACATATTTTAAGGGATAATAATAAACAAATATCATTAGTAATCCCGTATTTAAATGCGATATACATGTTTAATACATTATTAAACATACACGTCCATTTTTCAACTCAACAAATTAGGCTTATTGTATTTCCGTCTGGGATGTGTTTATTGTAGTGGGCATTATTGAATAGTATGATCACTACAACTACTCCGTGACCGTAGGCCGGCAAGGTTGTTTTTCAGTGGATTTGTCATATATGACTGTTCAATGAAAACAATGAGCAGGGGTGATTTCTAGAGCACAAAATGCGAAATGGCCGCCATCGGCCCGCCAAAAAAGCAGTAATGGCTGATATTTCTTTGATTTAGTCGGAAATAACACATTGAAGGGGTACTCAGTAGTGCAGTTCTGGTATAGAGGGTGCTGCGCGAAATATATTTTTTGGTGAGATGATGAGTGACAGAGTGTCAAAGTTGAAAGAGCATGCAATTTTATTGACAGAATAAACTCTTTTTATCAAAATTGGTTCTAAAACTACTAACATATTAAATATATCCAATCGGAATAAATCATGGCCTCAACTTTATTCGATGATTTCTAAAACCATCACATGCACAATCTTGTATGAACAGTGGTTGAAACCTATGCCTTTTAGAGAGCGGCCTCATGAGTGTTAACGGCTATTTTTTAATGATAACAGGCTATCTACTTAGTCTTTTTTTTTTGTATACCTGTAATTGTAACTATTTTATTTGTAATGTTATTGTGCAACTAAAGTTTAACCTTACCAAAACTGTACTATACCTTTAATGTTGATATAATGATTTTAAACTGTTTTACTTTCCGATCGGGGATGGCGGCCAATTTTCAAAACATTAAATTAGCGGGAGTGATTCTCGCGAATATGTGAGCGGTATTTTGTAGAGCCCGAAATGCAAAATGGCCGCCATGAGCCATCACCCAATTAGGTTTTTGCAATGTTTTACCAGTCAGGGATAATAAATGTTACTCATTGTGGTGTAATATGGGTTGGGGTGGGAGTGGGTGGTGTCCAACTCCTCAATTGGCCCTCTAGGGGCGTAGACAGCGATTGGGGGGGGGGGGGGGGTGAAAAAACAATTTGGCGACGGACATCCCCCCCCCCCCCACTGAGAGGACTTTCAACCTATTCCCTTGGTCTTGAAAAATGTTGGCACGCGGTATCGGCCGGGACCCCCCCCCCCCCCCTCCCCCCCTCCCACTGAGAGGACTTTCAACCAATTCCTCGGTCTCGAAAATGTTGGCAGGCGGTCTCGGCCGGGAAAAAATTTGTAAACGGATAACCCTCCCCCCAACCCCCCCCCCCCCCCCCCCCCCCCCCCCTTGATAGGACTTTCAATTAATTCCCTCGGTCTCGAAAAAATTTTGCAGGCGGCCTCGGCAGGGAACAAAAATTGAGACGGAGACATATTTGTGGTCAGCAAGATATGGCTGCCATCTTGCATTGTCAAAAATTGTTATATCAACATTAAATGTGTTGTTTCAGATCTAATCAAGAAAATAAACCATAAAAGTAACAGACATTACTGCTTAAACATCGAGAAATTTATTTTGTTGCATGGCCGAAATTTTCGCTAGGGTCACCACCGCTCATGTGTTTGTATTCAACCCCTATAGATGACGTATCCATCAAAAAACAACCTTGCCGGCCCACGGTCACTGAATGCCAAACATGTCCCTACCAGTATGATATTACTATGGTGACGTGTATCCTGCATGTATACAAATGTTGCTTTGCAGTGCAATATCATATGACATAACTCGTCCGTGTTAGGCGCGCTACATCCAGCACGTGATTGTGCAAATTCGGACGCGCGTTTATTAATGATGCATGAATGAATTTGACCGTATTTAAAGGGATAGTTGAGTTTTGGTAGAGAGGGCTCTACACAAAATATTTTTTTGGTGAGATAATGAAAAACTGAGTGTCAAATTTGAAAGAGCATACAATTTTAATGGCAGAATAAACTTTATTTGATTAAAATCGGTTCAGAAACGGCAGAAATATCCATAAACATAACCATTTGTTATAAATGTGGGGCCCAACAAGTATTCGATAATTTTGAACCAGCCGTTAAAATTCGTTTTAAAATGCTTCCTCTTTTCAAAAATTTTAAAAAGAGGTTTTGAGATAGTTGTTGATTATCTCTCTATCTAATCACTAATTCAACAAAACATCACATGCACAATATTTTATTTAACATGGTTTAAACAAATGCGTTTTCTGAAAGCACCCGCTTTAGCTTAAACAGCTCTTTTTGAATGATAACAGGCTTTTTACTTAGTCTTTTGTAATTTTTGTATTCTTTTTGAGCATGGTGGAGTTATAATTATTAGTTTGTAATGTAATGGTGCAGATTTTGGTTACTAAAATTCAGTTTGACTAAAACTGTACTCTCTCTATCAGAACTCAACTATCCCTTTAAATATGACGTATAAATATGTTTATGCATCTTTACTATAATACACGAACATTATCTTGTATGGGCGAGAATTGTACTAATAATTTGAGATTAAATGTATTTGTCTTCTTCCAAACATAAGATGGATCAAGATTAATGTTTGTGTTTATTTATTGCCTTCCTCTGGATAGTATGTATAATAATCTTCTTTTCACCTCCTCACCCTGACGCCTGTAGGCCAGTTGGCATGTCAGTTAACAACCTCGTAAAACTCCTCCACTTCGTCCGGTCAAGAGTCAATGCTTTGACTTTTTAGAAGTTGCTCTCCTCTTTCTGGGTAATTTCTTTGATCTGATCCTCCCATCTTTTTCTTGGTCGGCCTATTGGTCTTTTCTTACGGGGTTTCCAGACGTACATTCTTTTTGTGTCCCTTGTATGAGGCATCCTCAAGACATGTCTATACCATCTTAGTTGACTCCTTTCAATAATGGTTCGAATGGGTTCCACTGAGAGTGTGCTTCTGATGTTTTCATTTCTGATTCTGTCTCTTTTGGTTACGCCGTGAATGAGTCGTAGTACTCTCATCTCTGTAGTCTGAATTCTGTTTTGATTGTTTTTCCCCGTTAAGATCCAGGTTTCACTACCATACAGCAGGACTGGTCTTAATAATATATGGTATAGTGTACATGCATGCTCTCACATATATTGGTATTTTCCTCTCCTTGAGGAGGGGGTATAATGCATTTCAATTCCTTGTAAACTTGGCAATTCTGCTGTTAATTTCCTCTTACATCAATTCCTAGATAGGTGAAGTTTGTTGCTTATTTCAAAGTGTGTCCATTTACGTTA
>JBAMJV010005437.1:0-26778 GCA_037951105.1 Echinarachnius parma
AAATCGATGTATGCATGATCTCTCCCTTCAACTAAATCAATCTTCTTGATTCTATTTCCAATCATTGAACTCTGTATGATCTCTCCATTAACAAAATCTATGTTCTTTAATTATATTTCCAATCATTGAACTCTGTATGTATATATGTATGATCTCTCCATTAACAAAATCTATCTTCTTTAATTCTATTTCCAATCATTGAACTTTGTATGTATGATCTCTCCATTAACAAAATCAATGTTCTTTAAATTTATTGTCTATAATCACTGAACAGGTGCATCAGTAAAAGAAACGTCCGTTTAACAACACTCCTCAAGAAGAAAGATCCTTATTCTTTTCCTCCCCAGCCAACACGATCAAGACCATTCAGTAAGTTCCGTAAATGTAGCACAACTTTCAGGTTAAATTTGTATTCACTTGTAAGAAGAAAGATCCTTATTCTTTACTCCCAGCCCAACACGATCAAGACCATTTCAGTAAGTTCCTTAAATGTAGCACAACTTTTCAAGTTAAGTTTGTATTTCAGTGTAACCTTAAAAGAAGTATACCCTATAGAAATTGACTGGGATTGGTGTGTTTTTTTCCCATTCAGGACTAATGGATTTTCCACACCAACATGAAATAAAGGAATAAATTGTCTTTAGGTTCATAGGGACATTTGAAATCATGTTATGGCCATGGCTTTCTATATCTAGTACTTCTATGAAATTCTCCCTCTACTAATGTCTGTTTACTTGGAATGTATCTTGATCATGCCTGAATTTCAAATCTCTCCTTCTGATCATGTATCTGAAGAACTATAACGACAACAAATAATACAGCAGCTATTTCTAGTGTGGGGCAGGTAAATGAACGGGTAACTAATAAGGGTAAACGTGGATTGGAGTAGTACAGGCTATAACTGGTTAAATAATACGAGTCAAACTCAGCAGCAAATCAAATATACAGGATCACGGGCGTAGACATGACATTGATACCCATTCAAGTGGGGGGGGGATGAGCTATTCATTCATCGGATTACATCCCCCCCAGTTGAATAGGTATTACGTAACTCGCTACGCCCGTGTACAGGATACACACAGGAACATATAGTAGAACTAAGAAGAACAGAAGCGAAGCGTTGACACGAATAAGTCTGGTTGTGCACTAATTTAATAAAGGCAAAGCTGCCAAATATAAACACAAATAACAAAAGAATACGAGATGCAAATTAATCAAAAGAGAACACACCCTACAACTGAAATGAACTACCTTATTCTACAAAAATAACCAATGACAGCATGCGGGTCACGAATGTCGATATGCAGCAAGACGAGGATGAGAAAAGCTGATCACCCCCACACAAGGCCCAGGTATGCATCCTTCAGACAAAGTGAGAGTAAGAGATAGGCAGAAAGACCGAGAGCAGGGGGAGATGATAAGCTAAGAACTCAGCCAGACAGAGTCAGGTGGTCAGGCCCTCGCTCCCAGACGTCAACACTCCAGCGTCAGAAATCGACCCTGCCACCCTGCAGCTGTTCTAGCTGTGACCCCCGTGTTCAGCGTACTCCACTCCACGCCCAGCCCACCCACCCCAGTGACCATCCCACTGATACCTGAACATCCCAGTGCCCCTCCAACCCTGTTGTATCCCAGTCCCACAGCAACCCCACCTACACGGGGTGAACTGTACAAAGAATCCACTAGTCTCCGTGATCCTCAGAAAGTAGCCCGGCATATTACGCAGGCAACATCATTGATTACCACTGTTGCAATCCTTAAAGTACTATGATGGATTAAACCGTTAAATGCGGGCGTCACGTATCTAGGTGCCCTATTCAGAGGCGCATTATTACCCTTGGTCATCAGGTACAGTCAAACCCACACAATTATCTTGCGCACTATCTCAAATCTCCCTGGGGAGTATACTAGCCCAAGCTGCTCTACTATATAGTAGTATATTAATATTCTCTTTGCTCACTTCAGGAAGCTTGGAATCAAGTGGGAGCTTGTACTTGTAGATGCAAACAAGACGGAGCATTCCTTTGTACACTCGGACGCTTTCCACCACCACACCTCATCCTCGGTAAGATGGTACAGCCTTGACCCCCCACCTGTCCGGTCACTGCGCCGTCTGGCCATCTACGCTCTCGCACCCGTGTTCTTCAACAAAGATGGGTCGGCTTTCAAAGATAGGTTAGTCAAAAATTGGTGCCGGATAATAGAAACTTATATTTCTTACCCAATTTTTTTAGTAGATTCATACATAATTCCCTGCAAAAATGTTTTTTCTGTCATCTGCAGCCTTTGCCATGGTTATAAAATTATTTTACATTTCTTTGCATATTTATGAATTTTCAATTGAATTGGTCAACATTTCTGCTCAAATTTTGACAGATCACTCCTTTGTTCCTGCTTCGTATTCTGAAAATGACTACAGTATTTTAAAAAGGTTTTCCAATCCTTTTAAATTTGTAATCACTATAAGCTTTAAACCTCCAAAGTATTTTCTTGTCGAGTACAGCTTTTGTCAGCATTGTAAAACTACTCGGTACCTGCATAAATTAGACTGAAGATGTGTTATAATTTGCTTGCATCTAGTCCCCTGTCAGAGAGCCCTGATGCTAGACCAGCAGATCAAGACAAGTCAGTTGACGGGAGATCCAGCCGTCCCAAGTGACGCTGTCAACATCTACACCCTGCATGGCGGAATCATCATTGCTACATGGAAGGTAAGGGTCTACTTTGAAACCCTTTGAAGATTTGTGTGTCTAGAAATGTTAACCATGGAGAGCTGCCACCTAGTTCTTTTTTACTATATGTATGTATGGGTTCACATTTTATATAAAAAAGAATACTAACAATTTACTGTTTAAGTTGTAGCCAACTCAGATGATGAGGATTTTGGTTCTTATGGAGACAATTAAAAAAATGATGTATACTATGATATATTTTACCCTCTTTATAAAACCCTATTTCTGAGTTTTATATCCTCTTTAAATGTGTCTACAATGAATTTATGTAAGATTTTGTTACTTTCCTTTTTCATGATAGGAAGGAGGGGAAATTGCATTTGTGTCTCTCTGTATACATCACCACAACATTCTACAAAGAGCAACCAGAGGAACGTCAGAAAGGTACCAGAGAAATCACTTTTTACAAGAACATTTACAAGAACAAATATGTGAAGATGGTCTGACACTTTATGCGGAAAATCACACAGTGGCTGTACATACTTCTATAGAAAATGCTGTGATGAGAAACAAATGCACAGGTTAAACAAATTATATATTTACAAATCAAGTTTTAGCACCACTTATATAGATTGGGACAAATGTATAGTGTTGCCAAACATGTTTTTCCCCTCCTCCGGAAATACTGATGACAAAATGCCCATGTCAATAAGCACTTGGGGCTTGGGGACATAAATGAAATGATCACTCTTACACTCTCAATTCTGCACATATCACACTCCCGGGGGGGGGGGGGGGGTCTTAAGAGCTGACTACAAGCACAAATATTTTTAAATAAATGAATATTTAAAAAGCCTAATTTATTTGCATATTCATGTGTTTAATTTATTTCTGGTCAATTCCTTTATGTTTAAAATTAATTTTTGTTTGAATGGTAAGTTTGTTAATTCAGTAATATATAGAGTACAGAAGCCATGATGTCATAAAAATCTTTTTTTAGAATCTTCAAATTTGAACTTCATTTTCAGAAAGGGGTCATTCCATGTCAAATCACCCAATGGATTTCATCGCACCCCCTCCAAATTTGCTAATATTTGGTATGTACATATTTCAAACCTTTAAAAGCTCAAATATTTAAGTTTTAGCCCAATCCGCCGAACGGTTTTGGCGCTATGGTCGATTCTTATGGGGGAGTTTTTAGCTCACCTGAGCCAAAGGCTCAGGTGAGCTATTGTGATCGCTTTTTGTCCGTCGTCCGTCGTCCGTCGTGCGTCGTCCGTCGTCCGTCGTGCGTCGTCCGTCGTGCGTCGTCCGTCGTCCGTAAACTTTTTACATTTTCATCTTCTTCTCCAGAACCAATGATCGGATTCCAACCAAACTTGGCAGGAATCATATTTAGGGGTAGAGGAACCAAAGTTGCTAAAATGGTGGCCGTGGCCCCCAGGGGGGCCATGGGGGAGGGCACCAAATGTAAAAAATATGTAAATTTTAAACATCTTCTTCTCAAGATCCAGAAGTATGACAGACCTGATATTTCATATTTAGATGCCTCTATTGATGAAGAATGAAAGTTGTTCACAAGATTTTTGTGGGTGGTCCCATAAGGGCCCTGTGGGCGTAACAGTTTTTTTGGGGGCCCTACCATAGGAAATATACATTTTCATCTTCTTCTCCAGAATCACTGATTAGATTCCACCCAAACATGGCAGGAATCATCTTTAGGGGTAGAGGAACCAAAGTTGCTAAAATGGTGGGCGTGGCCCCCAGGGGGGCCCTGGAGGAGGGCACCAAGTGTAAAAAATATGTAAATTTTAAACATCTTCTTCTCAAGATCCAGAAGTATGACAGACCTGATATTTCATATGTAGATGCCCTCTATTGATGAAGAATGAAAGTTGTTCACAAGATTTTTGTGGGTGGCCCCACAAGGGCCCTGTGGGCGTAACAGTTTTTTTTGGGGCCCTACCATAGGAAATATACATTTTCATCTTCTTCTCCAGAACCAATGATTAGATTCCAACCAAACATGGCAGGAATCATCCTTAGGGGTAGAGGAATCGAAGTTGCTAAAATGGTGGGCGTGGCCCTCAGGGGGGCCCTGGGGGAGGGCACCAAGTGTAAAAAAATATGTTAATTTTAAATATCTTCTTCTCAAGATCCAGAAGTATGACAGACCTGATATTTCATATTTAGATGCCTCTATTGATGAAGAATGAAAGTTGTTCACAAGATTTTTGTGGGTGGCCCCATAAGGGTCCTGTGGGCGTAACAGTTTTTTGGGGGGTCCTACCATAGGAAATATACATTTTCATCTTCTTCTCCAGAATCAATGATTAGATTCCAACCAAACATGGCAGGAATCATCTTTAGGGGGTAGAGGAACCAAAGTTGCTAAAATGGTGGGCGTGGCCCCCAGGGGGCCCTGGAGGAGGGCACCAAGTGTAAAAAATATGTAAATTTTAAACATCTTCTTCTCAAGATCCAGAAGTATGACAGACCTGATATTTCATATTTAGATGCCTCTATTGATGAAGAATGAAAGTTGTTCACAAGATTTTTGTGGGTGGCCCCATAAGGGCCCTGTGGGCGTAACAGTTTTTTTGGGGGCCCTACCATAGGAAATATACATTTTCATCTTCTTCTCCAGAATCAATGATTAGATTCCAACCAAACATGGCAGGAATCATCTTTAGGGGTAGAGGAACCAAAGTTGCTAAAATGGTGGGCGTGGCCCCCAGGGGGGCCCTGGAGGAGGGCACCAAGTGTAAAAAATATGTAAATTTTAAACATCTTCTTCTCAAGATCCAGAAGTATGACAGACCTGATATTTCATATTTAGATGCCTCTATTGATGAAGAATGAAAGTTGTTCACAAGATTTTTGTGGGTGGCCCCATAAGGGCCCTGTGGGCGTAACAGTTTTTTTGGGGGCCCTACCATAGGAAATATACATTTTCATCTTCTTCTCCAGAATCAATGATTAGATTCCAACCAAACATGGCAGGAATCATCTTTAGGGGTAGAGGAACCAAAGTTGCTAAAATGGTGGGCGTGGCCCCCAGGGGGGCCCTGGAGGAGGGCACCAAGTGTAAAAAATATGTAAATTTTAAACATCTTCTTCTCAAGATCCAGAAGTATGACAGACCTGATATTTCATATGTAGATGCCTCTATTGATGAAGAATGAAAGTTGTTCACAAGATTTTTGTGGGTGGCCCCACAAGGGCCCTGTGGGCGTAACAGTTTTTTTTGGGGCCCTACCATAGGAAATATACATTTTCATCTTCTTCTCCAGAACCAATGATTAGATTCCAACCAAACATGGCAGGAATCATCCTTAGGGGTAGAGGAATCGAAGTTGCTAAAATGGTGGGCGTGGCCCTCAGGGGGGCCCTGGGGGAGGGCACCAAGTGTAAAAAATATGTTAATTTTAAATATCTTCTTCTCAAGATCCAGAAGTATGACAGACCTGATATTTCATATTTAGATGCCTCTATTGATGAAGAATGAAAGTTGTTCACAAGATTTTTGTGGGTGGCCCCATAAGGGTCCTGTGGGCGTAACAGTTTTTTGGGGGGTCCTACCATAGGAAATATACATTTTCATCTTCTTCTCCAGAATCAATGATTAGATTCCAACCAAACATGGCAGGAATCATCTTTAGGGGTAGAGGAACCAAAGTTGCTAAAATGGTGGGCGTGGCCCCCAGGGGGGCCCTGGAGGAGGGCACCAAGTGTAAAAAATATGTAAATTTTAAACATCTTCTTCTCAAGATCCAGAAGTATGACAGACCTGATATTTCATATGTAGATGCCTCTATTGATGAAGAATGAAAGTTGTTCACAAGATGTTTTTGGGTGGCCCCATAAGGGCCCTGTGGGGGTAACATTTTTTGGGGGGCCCTACCATAGGAAATATGCATTTTCATCTTCTTCTCAAGAACCAATGATTGGATTCCAACCAAACTTGACAGGAATCATCCTTAGGGGTAGAGGAACAAAATGTGCTATAATGGTGGGCGTAGCCCCCAGGGGGCCCTGGGGGAGGGGACTGAGTGTAAAAAATATGTAAATTTTAAAAATCTTCTTCTCAAGATCTAAAAGTATGACAGACCTGATATTTCACATTTAGATGCCTCTATTGATGAAGAATGAAAATTGTTCACAAGATTTTTGTGGGTGGCACCATAAGGGACCTGTGGGGTAACAATATTTTTGAGGCCCTACCATAGGAAATATGCATTTTCATCTTCTTCTCAAGAACCAATGATTGGATTCTAACCAAACTTGACATCCTTAGGGGTAGAGGAACAAAAGTTGCTAAAATGATGGATGTGACTGCCAAGGGGGCCCTAGGGGAGGGCACCTAGTGTAAAAATATGTACATTTTTAAACATCCTTCTTTTCAAGATACAGAAGTATTAAAGACCTGATATTTGGTTTATAGATGCCTCTTTTGAAAAAGAATGAAAGTTCATGACATTTCTTTCGATGGCCCCTGAGGGGTTCTGTGGGGGTAATATGTTGGGGGGGGGGGGGGGGGGGACTTCCAAGAGAAATTAACATTTTTGTCTTTTTCTTCCAATTGAATAATTATATGTCAACCAAACTTTGTTGAAATCATTCTTAGTGGTAGGGGTTCCCAAGTTGTTTAAATGTTACTATTTGGCTTCTAGTGGAGTCTAATTGGAGGGCCCCCAAGGATAAAAAATGTATAAAATTCAAAGATCTTTTTCTCCTTATACATACAATGTATATGCAGAGAGAACATGCGCCAGATGTGAATTGATTGACCTCAGGTGAGCGTCGTGCCCCCCTGGGGCTCTTGTTTAAGAAATGGGCGTTGGCACCATTTTTCAAATGGCAATTGTCCGTTAACCGTTGGGTCAATATATGTTGTGATGGTGTCATTGGACTGGGGATGTTATATGCAATCCATTTATGCCATTTGTTTTCATGCATGAGCGAGTTTGGATACGATAACCTTTGACCTTAGTCTTTGACCTTCCGTTTTATCTCGTGGATCAAATAATTTTGAGAATTGTTTTGCCTTAACCCTAAAAAGACTGGGCTATTTTGAACCTTGAAAAAACCTAAGATCTCGGCAACCGAAACTCCGATCGACCCCAAATTTGGCGACGTGATAGATGTCCATAAATTCTACAATATTGCGTAGTTGAAAATTTTTTTAAAATTAGAATATGCTAATTAGAGCTAATTAATTATGCAAAAATTGTATTTTTTTGTAGTTTTCGTAGTTTTCTCGGCAATCGAAACTCCAATCAACTCGAAATTTGGCATGGTGATAGATGTCCATGAGCCATACAATATTGCATAGTTACATTTTTTGTTCTATTTATAATATGCTAATTAGAGCTAATTAATTATGCGAAAATTGCATTTCTTATGTATTTCTTTGTTTGTTTTACTTATGTTTTTTATTGTTTTTTCAATGAAAATAATTATTGACCATTATTCAACCATTTTTAGCCCAAAATTAAATGATTGCAGTGATAAGAATGAAAAATAATGAAGATTTTGTCTTTTCTAGGAAAAAAATCAATTTCCATAGGATTTGTACACAAATCACAAAATTTAGCGATTTTCGGCCCGACGCTCACTTACAAAAGGTCACGTGACTTTTGAACGGTATACCCGGTCGTCGCAAATTTGGTCTCAAAAGTTGCGCAAGACTTCAATGAAAAAACTCATGAAGTCGCGCAACAATATCTGCGCGCGTTGCGGAATTATCGCGAAAATAGAGGAGGGGGGGGCTAAATCAGCCCCCCCCCCCCCCAGTCTTTTTAGGGTTAAATGTTGTCTTGATATCATTTCTACAACATGTGAAAGAATTGGAGATATATTATTTCTTGTTTTTTCTACAGCCGTGTTTTAAGTTTGCAAATTTCATGTAAAATTGAATTATTTTAGACCTACACCCATGTCCAATAATTCTATAGGGGTGTATTATGTATGAAAAAGACCTATTCAAAGTCATGATTAGAGCCTATTCACACCCTGGCTTACCACAGTTAAATAGACCTGCTAATCCCAATACAATAGAAATCCAGACAAATGGCATCTATTGATGTTCCAATGACAAGGGCCCTGTTTCAGAAAGAGATAAATCAACTGTGAGCCAGATCAAATGTTCTTAATGCACACATCTGATTGGTTGAAATGCAGAAAATGTCTCTCTGCAACAGGGCCTAGGTGTAGATCTTTTCTTGAATACAATCTTTCAAGTTCAAGTTCAAAATGCAAACTTGTACATCAATCATGAAAGCAAATATCTACAGGTATCCCTTTTCAATGAATTTCATGTTTCTATGCAACATTTTATGCAATTAAGTTACATGATTTGCAATCTGTAAAAATTCAAACCTGATTCTTTCCAACTAATCGGACACAAAAAGTAACTACCCCCTTGACTACTGCTCATAATTACATAACCAATAATTGTTTCAAGATGTCATTTTACCACAATATTTCTACAGTTGTTTTGTGTGAAAATCAAACAGCATTGTTTCACAAACCATCAATAATGCATAAGTATGTGCTGTTTCACACAAAATGGACAGGCATGTGCAAGTTCTTGTGACTTTTGAAATTTGGTAATTTGTCTTTAATCTAGCTGTGCTCATTCAGCCATCTCTCATTTCCACACAAAATGTACAAAAAACTATAGAAATATTGTAGTAAGATGACATCTTGAAACAATTATTGGTTATGAAATTATGAGCAGTTGTCTAGGGGGTAGTTACTTTTTGTGTTTGAATTTTTACAGATTGCAAATCATGTAACTATTGCATATATTATTGCATATTTATTGCAATTTATGGTGCATAGAAACATGAAATTCATTGAAAAGGGATACCTGTAGATATTTGCTTTCATGATTGATGTACAAGTTTGCATTTTGAACTTGAAAGATTGTATTCAAGAAAAGATCTACACCGAGGCCCTGTTGCAGAGAGAGACATTTTCTGCATTTCAACCAATCAGATGTGTGCATTAAGAACATTTGATCTGGCTCACAGTTGATTTTATCTCTTTCTGAAACAGGGCCCTTGTCAGGTTGGAAACATGTGGTATCATTGGAACATCAATATATGCCATTTGTCTGGATTTATATTGTATGGGGATTAGCAGGTCTATTTAACTGTGATAAGCCAGGGTGTGAATAGGCTCTAATCATGACTTTGAATAGGTCTTTTTCATACATAATACACCCCTATAGAATTATTGGACATGGGTGTAGGTCTAAAATAATTCAATTTTATATGAAATTTGCAAACTTAAAACAAGGCTGTAGAAAAAACAAGAAATAATATATCTCCAATTCTTACATATGTTGTAGAAATTATATCAAGACAACATTTAAGCCAAACAAATTCTCAAAATTATTTGATCCACGAGGTAAAACGGAAGGTCAAAGGCTAAGGTCAAAGGTTATCGTATCCAAACTCGCTCATGCATGAAAACAAGTGGCATAAATGGATTGCATATAACATCCCCAGTCCAATGACACCATGACAACATAAATTGACCCAACGGTTAATGGACAATTGCCATTTGAAAAATGGTGCCAACGCCCATTTCTTACAAAACTCCCCCATAAGAATCGACCATAGCGCCAAAACCGTTGGGCGGATTGGGCTAAAACTTAAATATTTGCGCTTTTCAAGGTTGAAATATCATACATACCAAATATCAGCAAATTTGAAAGGGGTGCGATGAAAATGTGATTTGACATGGAATGACCCAAAGAGCATAAAAAATCATGTCTAAATACCGAAAAGCAATTGAATATGTTAAGTATTGGCTGAGATATGCCCATCCTAATGAATTTTACTTCAATGGGCGAACAGTGTTATAGTGCACTGGTTCATAAAGTTATGAACCACTGGAGCACTATAACACTGATTGCCTAGATAGACAAAAAAAAATCATTCGGATGGGCATATCTCAGCCAATACTTAACATATTCATTTGATTTTCGGTATTTGGACATTATTTGTTATGCTCTTTTTGAAAATGAAGTTCAAATTCGAAAATTCGAAAAAAAGATTCTTATGACGTCAATGATGACACCACACTTCACCACTCTATAAGAATCAGTTCTCTGAACATACCAATACTGACTGTATTATCTCCTTCTCTCTGCTCGCTTCTTTAGGGTGCACATACCCACTCCCATCAAACCACGGCCTGATGATATTGATCCCGAGTATGGTACGTGAGATATTGTGAATTTAATTTATGGAATTGATCAAAGAAAAAAAAAGGCAAAGATATGCTCTTGCAGGAATTGAATTCAAGGGAAGAGTCAGGACCTCTGGATTGCTAGACCGGTGCTCTACCAACTGAGCCTCGGATAACCGTAAACCAGAACTGTTTCTATAGGAAAAGGTTCAGTTAAGAAACGATGAAAATGTTTATATTTGATATTATTTTCACGACATTGCTGAGGAAATAACTATAAGTACTAGATTTATAGTATTTTAAATGCTAGGAATCACGGGCGTCGATCTGTCATTGATACCCATTGATCAGGGGGGGGGATGATCCATTCATCCATCCCCCCCTGATGAATGGGTATTACGTAAGTATCGACGCCCATGCTAGGAATGTACTTTATTGTTTTGTCGAGCTAAATATACAACTCCTTTGCTTCGAATGCAGCATTTGAAATTAAAATCTTTGCAATGTTTTGAAATAATCTGTTTGATATTTGATATAGGACAACATGACTACTCTTGCATATTGGAGCTGAGACATCAACGGACAGTGGCCTGGAGCCAGCAGTTTCAGAGACTTCATGCAAATAAGCACGAACATGGTGAGCATTTTTGTTTCCTCGTCACCTTTCAAGGATGATGAATACAGTAACAAGATAAGAATGCCCGACAAGTATACTGCCGTAATGTGACAAAAGGAAGCAAATGACAATTGGTAGTTTTCTTGTAAATGAGGATTTTTATTATGATATTTGTGCAGTTAATTCCTTTTGAACTATTCATTTCTCATAAATGGATTGTCAGGTGACTTTAATTGGTTCACCATTGTGTAGAGCATATCTCAATTACCCCAAAAAAAGTAAAAAGACTATCCATAAAATTGTCAGTTGCTTCCTTTTGTCAGATTACGGCAGTATATATAATCATTAGTGATAAAATTGTTATATTAGAAATGAAGTCGAGACCCAATGAAACTCATAGTCATGACATTGTACTGATGATGACAATCGCAATAATTATGACAACCCAACTTGTATTTATGCCAAATTTCACTTGCCCAAGCAAGACTTTGAAATGTTTCATTTTTGAATGGGAGGGGAGCAGGGGGTCGGGGGGGGGGGGGGTGTCTGCCTGGTATGGCAATGACTAATAGATGCAATGTGAATTCCGGGTATTGACAAAAAAAAATTAAAACAGTTTGATTGACCAGCTTGTATACATGCCAGCAGTCAAGAAGCATACATGTTTATTTAATTAAAGTAAGCTGTACTATTGCCAATCTGGGCCTTCAGGGGAAAAAAAGTGTTGTTTTTGAGGTGTCATAAAAAACTGGGCATAATTATCTTTATTATTTCTAGTGGCTTATTTCATTATCCTTTTCAGTTGAGGGTTCTGTAAGGTTAACTGCTGTGAGAGGGGACATAGTGACAGACCATTCCAATACCTAATCCAAAATTGGACTCCAGGAAAATAGGGTTGGTTTTCGATATTTCAATTTGTTTAAGATTAGCTGTATAATTATTATTATTGTTCTTGTAGTTGGTATGTATCATTTCTTTTCAGCTGATGTATTTTTGTTTTATGTTTAGTTGACGGCTTTGTAAGGTTAACTGCTGTGAGAGGGGACATTGTGACGGACCATTCCTACACCACTGCCAAACTGCACTTTCCTTGGAAGACGGACGTATTCAAAGGCATCATCAAAGTAAGAGTTTATTTTCTTTATCTGAAAATATTTAGGTAATATAACAATGTTTATGTTGTCTGTTCCCATCGAAGACAGTTTGACTTTTCATGTCGTGCATTCCGCAAGACCCAAGTCTGAGATATCTCAGGTTCTGTTTTCAATCATTTAAATGTTTATCTTCCTTTACTTCTTAGTACCATAATATACTGGATCATTTTTGTATAGTTCCTATCATTTTTACTTACTAAACATGGAAGTGAATGGAACCCTTTTAAGGTTTACATTGCAGATAAATCTAAGTTCAACCTTGGTTTTATAATTGTTAATTGTCATTTACAAGTATTGTTTGTTGGTGGATATTGGATAATGATGAAAAGCCCTTACTAATAGATAGAGTTGGTACTCTGTCATATTTGATGCTGTATAGCAAATCAAACCTCATGTATTATTGTCATATTTGGTGCTTTATAATCGATCAATTCTTTTATTGTTCTCCCAACTCCAGGACTTTGCAATAATGGACTGCACATTGTATGATGAATTCCAGCAGCCCATCTGGTGCATAAGGTAAGAGCCAGGGATGTTAACTTATTTGTTTGTCATTCCAGTTCAGCTTTTTATTGAAACTACATTTCCGTAATTTGTTAAATAGATATTTTCTGGATGATTGATTGTATTGTCGGAACCAGAAAAATTTATTTGTATAGTGTTAGGAAAATGAATTGAGTATTGGTTATTAACCAACTTTGTTTGGTATGTACAATCTTGTACCAGCTAGTAGATGGTAAAAATTGATAAATTGCATGGTTTGAAAATTACAATTATTTTGTTCTCTAACACAGGTGAAGCCATTTCTTGTTGCTTAATTTAGAGGATATAAATTGCCTGAATTAATTACATTATCATTCCAAGATTTTAATATCTTTTCCTCTCCTAGCTCTAATTTTTTCTATTTTGTTCTCTCTTAGCGCTCCAGTTACAGTCATTCCTGATGATAAAGCCCCAGGTAAGTGGAATTGAGAATATATAGATCTATCTGCTAAGATTTATTGTTAGATAAGGCATACATGTGATTTTTTTGACTGCCTATATTCATAATGTATGAAAATTAGAATATATTTAATAATCTTTGTGTAAGAATGTAGTACAGAAGGTCTATAAATGATCTACTAAATCTACTCAAAAATTGCCAATGTGATCAAATGAAAGCTAAGGGGTTTCTGGGTCGAACACCGAACAAAGGGTTTTCTAACGCTTAGTCGGCAAGAGCACCGGTCTAGCAATCTGGAGGTCTCGGGTTCGAATCCCGCTGAATTCCCATTTTCTTTGCTCTTTTTCAGTCATATTATATTTCTGGTCAGTTTCTCTATATGTTTGAATTAATTATACGAAAAAGCTGCATCACTTCTGTGATCCCTCGCATATTCTCCAAGTTGATTTCTATCCTTCGGGTTTATGCCAGGTTTATAATAGCTTCTGATCATTCGAGCAATGAAAGCTAAGGGGTTTCTGGGATGAACACCGAACAAAGGGTTTTCTATAGCGTAGTCGGTAAGAGCGCCGGTCTAGCAATTCGGAGGTCTCGGGTTCGAATCCCGCTGGAATCCCATTTTCTTTGCTCTTTTTCAGTCAAATGAAAAGTTGCATAGAGCCTAGCTTTCAATCCTAGCAGGATCTTTGTCAGGGCAACAAATCAGCGGGAAAAATACACGGGGGTGGCGGGCGATTTCGCCCCCGAAATGCCCAAAAGAGCCCCCGAAATTTGTTTTTGTTTTTTTTGTTTTGGGGGATTTTTGTTTGGATTTTCTGTTTGGATCGTGATCAAATGCTTATTAGATGATCACTTAGAGCATTAGAGCTTAATAGTAGCCCCTGAAATTCGAAAAAGAGCCCAGAAATTTGTAGCCCCCGAGATGATAAAAGTAGCCCCCGAAAGTTGGAAAAGTAGCCCCTGAAAAGGAGCCCCCGAAATAAAAATATTACATTTTTTCGCTGCAACAAATCCTTGTAATCTTTGTGTAAGAATTATTATAGTACAGAAGTTCTGGAATGGTATGTGATTTTTTGCGCCTTTACTACTGTATGTGCTATTTTTGTTTCAATCTTTTCCTTCTTCCCTTGATGCGTCAACAAGTACAAAGATCTCAAGTACAGCATGTAGATGTTGAAATCAGAATGTTCTAAAATGTGTTTTGGAAAGTTTTTTTTCTGGTTTTTGAGGCTCGACTTGTGCGTTTGTCTTCCAAACTTATCTTCTGAGGAGAGGTTCTGAGGAATGTGGAAATGAAAATATTGTCTTTTGTAATCTTTGCTTATAAATAATTGGACAGAAATGATGTGAAATATATTTTGCAAGCATGCAATGATTACTGTATGTACTATTTTTTTGTTCAACGTCTTTCCTATTTAGTCACCATGGAGTATGATGGAGATCCCTGTGTCATCAAGTATAAGGACCTCCAGGGAGAAATGGAAGTCAGAATGTTTTGGGTAAGCTGCACTGGTACCATGTACTAAAACCCACTGCACACAATGCAATTCTGATCCAACAAACAACTGTGTATCTGAACTAAAGCACAACATGCCTATTTAGTGCATACAGTTTAGTTCAGATACTCAGTGTGCAGTGAACAATAATGCAATACTAGATAACAACCTGCTTTTGCTATCCTCGGTTTTCTTCAGATGACACTGGTTGTATACTATCAAGGGTAAGATATTTTGCCAATTCTAACTTCGGCCATAAATATGTTGATTCTTTAAGTTGATTAAAAAATATTAATTTTCTTCTGATTTGTTTTTATAAGGGAATATGTTTTTTATTAAAAAGAAGTAAAAAAAAACATATGCAATGTAATTCAATTCAAATTTTATTTTATTTTGTTTGAAAAAAAATGTTCTGATGTTATATGTTTTTAACATCTTTTTGGGGTATGAAATCTGTTCATCACCATCTAAAATTACTGTCTAGAGAAGTCTTTCCAACTATTATTTTATCTTCTGTGTAGATATTCATCAGTTCATAACTGTCATTTAGATTATGATTAAATATTCAGAACTATGGGCTGGAAGCTACTAATTGTTGCCATTATTCAATCTGTAATAATCGTATGTATTTTTTGTTCGTTCAGATCCCAGAGAGAGAACAGCACATCATCGTGGCAGTCAACATTGACATAGCTGTGAAGACCGTCAATGAATGGTTTGGAACTCACTATTGAATGGCAAGACAGATATAGACAGAGTCAGAACAGCACATCATTGTGGCAGTCAACATTGACATAGCTGTGAAGACTGTCAATGAATGGTTCGGAACTCACTATTGAATGGCAAGACAGATATAGACAGAGACAGAACAGCACATCTTCGTGGCAGTCAACATTGACATAGCTGTGAAGACCCTCAATGATTGGTTTGGAACTCACTATTGAATGGCAAGACAGAGACAGAGACAGAACAGCACATCATCATGGTAGTCAACATGGACATAGCTGTGATGACCGTCAATGAATGGTTTTGCTGGAGCTCACTATTGAATGGTAAGACATGGACAGAGAGAGAACAGCACATCATCGTGGCAGTCAACATCGACATAGCTGTGAAGACCGTCAATGAATGGTTTGGAACTCGCTATTGAATGGTAAGACATAGACAGAGAGAGAACAGCACATCATCGTGGCAGTCAACATCGACATAGCTGTGAAGACCGTCAGTGAATGGTTCGGAACTCGCTATTGAATGGTAAGACATAGACAGAGAGAGAACAGCACATCATCGTGGCAGTCAACATCGACATAGCTGTGATGACCTTCAATGAACAGGTTCGGAACTCACTATTGAATGGTAAGACATAGACAGAGAGAGAGAACAGCTCATCATTGTGGCAGTCAACATCGACATAGCTGTGAAGACCGTCAATGAATGGTTCGGAACTCGCTATTGAATGGCAAGACATAGATTAGACAGAGAGAGAACAGCACATCATCGTGGCAGATCAACATCGACATAGCTGTGAAGACCGTCAATGAATGGTTCGGAACTCGCTATTGAATGGCAAGAAAGAAACTTGACTTGCAGTATCATTCCCTTTTAATATCTGCTTCTACCTCCTCCTTGACCTTATTTGAGAACTTCACGGGAACCGAAGTGCAATAGCCAGGTTCATACACAACGATAATGTGACATAAGGGTGCCTAACGCTGAACATTCAAGACCTTTGATTATTTAAATCCCTGGTCGTTAGGTACCGTTCAGATCTGCACACTTACGTTGTGCACCTTCTTAACTCCCTGGGGAGCATACTAGACACAGGCAGCCACATACATATAGGTGCACCAGGCTAATTTTCACCAGACCATTGGTATATCCATTTATGCTCCCTTGGGCTTGTTGAGAGCAGGAGTGTGGATTAAATTTGGGATTGTTTCTCCCTATCTTTGTTCCTTTCCAAAATCAAACTTATTTTCATCATTGCCTGATTACTGTTGTTGAAATGTATTGTTTTAATTATTATGCAAGATCATATACATAGTACTTATATTTATACAGACTGTTTATCTGTGAAAAAGAGTCTCCACAAATGTGTTTTCACTGTGTCTTCATATTCTACTTAATTTGTTCGTTCATTATGTAAATTGTCAATTGAGTTATTTTGTGAGTATATAATTTTCAAAATACATTTTAAGTGGATGGACCAAAGTGTTTGTGATTACAACACAAACCAACTCATTTTTGCAATATGAAGTGCAATAATTATATATCCGTCCTGTACAAAGATAGTAAATATGTAATATTATTACGGGCTCCGGTTTCATTAAACATTTCCGTTTATTGTAAGTGTAACTACCATGGCAACACGTATCATACTCCATGATGATTGACTGGTGACGTAGCTAGTAGTTACATTGATTTGATATTTAAAACAATTGGAAATGTACTATGAAACGAGGCCCAGCTATTGACATTTTCCATGTAGAGTTCTCGATTTCTGAGACCAATTATTATGTGCTGAAAAAATACCAATATATTTTGCATACATACATTATTGAGAATCGGGACTTTACGCCAATTTTGCGAGTGGTTATATTCGCGTTTGGCTGTTACATGCATTCAGTGGGCTAGCGCAGTTTACATGTAGCCCACTGCATGTGTACTGTAAACGTGGTAATGTTCGCGGTGCATTTATTTTCGCGGATTTCTCGCTGAAGTCGGCCTCCGTGAATATAAATACGTGATTTGCAATAGGTGTGATGAACACTTGCTCGGCCGCGAAATTAAAAAGCTGCGAATGTGTTTTTTGTGTCGCTCAGCGCGAAATATTAATCGCGCGAAAATAACAACATTTACAGTATACATATTGTGTATGACTGTCTTGAGAGAGATGCTAGTGCAGTAATGCATGCAATGCGTGTATTGCTTTGCATTTGTTGTCAATATTCTAGCGTGTTGTTAATTTTGTGATTCACAAGTGATTTGCGATATATTCATGAAAATAAAACCCTCAGGAAATATATATGTATTCCATTCAGCTTGATCATTGGCATAATTAAGCTATGCATTAGCAAGAAGACAAATTGCCTCTATTTATATACATACATGTCTTAATAATTTTCATATGTTGCTGTGTGTAGTATGATTTCATGCTCAAATATATGAACACCTTGAAATAAATACTTTTACCTTGTGATTTGTTTCATTTATTGTATTTGAAAAATGGTGATTTGCCATTATTGATATTATATTGTTCCTATTTCCAAAGTTTTTATGACTGAGTATTCAAAGGTTATTATTGGACAAAATTAAAAGATGTATTGCATATATGATTATCTACATGTGATTTTCATGCTAAAATATACGAACACCTTGAAATAAATACTTTTAGTACTATTATGTACAATTTTACCTTGTGATTTGTGCAATTAACTGTGTATGAAAAATGGTGATTTGCCAAAATTGATAATGTACAAACTTTATATTAGGAGGGCCTTGTTGCAGAAAGCATTGCAATCGATTCTATCTATCTATCAGGCCATAGTTCATCCAGACGTTGGACAAAGCCCTCCTCATGACATTTCCATTCTCTTCTGTCTATCCTGGGCCATGCGGCCGTTCCCACGTATGATGTTATTTCATCGCTCTATCTTTTCTTCTCTTTCCCTTCCTTGGTTGCCATTCGATTATAAAGTTGCAATAGACCGCTTCTGTAATGTATGCAAATATTATGCGTATGACGTCAGACTCCCCGTTGGCAAGCTTAACAATAGTAACTATGTCCGGCAAGCTTCGGCAAACCTAGCTTGCCGGACCTAGTTACTATTGTTAAGCTTGCCAACGGAGAGTCTTATGTCATACGCATATCATTTGCATACATTACAGAAGCGGTCTATTAATTGCAAGTCGGATCATGTGACTAAATGCGCAAATCTGATTAGTTCAAATGTGCATTGTTTGTGAACAATGCTCGCCACCCCCCCCCCCCCCCCCCCCCAATGCATTGTGTTTTCCGAACGGATCACCTTACATTCAATTGCGATTCTTTCTGCAAAGGGGCCCAGATATGGGCATATATATTTTAAAGAGTGCTGTACATAGTTCGGAATTGGTTCGGGCTATTTGTTCAAATAATACAAGAGTACTGGTTGAGCTGTGTAAAGTTATAAAAAACAGGCAGGTATAGCCTTCACCAATACCATTGAAATATCAACAGACTTACATTTGTACGATTCAACATTCGGCATAATCTAAAATTAAAAAAGATAATTGTCATTCCGCTTTACATACAGAAATAGAAATTATTAGTATCCGTGAGAAGGACCAATTAATCAAATTTCACAGCACTTGAACAAGTATCGTTGTCATTCATAAGTCCTTTCAGCGGGGAAGGAAACGCTTGAATTTTTGCTTGCTGTTATAAGCACGGAATTCCTGTCACTTCTAGTTGTATATTTCCGCTTTGGTATCACTAATAATAGAAATGATGTTTTTGAAACTACTATCAACTGTTTTTACATCTGAGCGTGCAAGAACAAAAACGGGTTACGTAACCACTGACATAGCAGCAGATTCGACAACAGTGGTTACACAACCCGCTTTTGTCAGTGCACACTCAGATGCACTCAGATGACGTTTTATATGGTAGTTGGAAAACCTTATTTCTATTATTATCGTGATACCCAAGAGGGAATATACGACTAGAAGTGACAGGAATTCAGCACTTATCAGTAATAGTAAGCAAAAATGTACCGCGTTTCCTTCCCCTTTTTATTAAATTTACTTTCACAATGGTTTCACAAGGACCAGGGCCCATATTCATAAAACCCTGCTAGCTTAGTTCCATGCTTGTCAGATACAGAATAGTGAGTAACAAGCACTTTTCCTAGGGCCCCCAACTAGGGTTAGCTGGGTAAGCTTTAGGTACCCACTAAGTTAACCCTAGTTATCAACTAAAAAGATCATGCGTTTAATTCTTACCGCGCCATCCAAAATAGACTTGGCATGCAACTATTAAAGCTAGCAAGGTTTTTATTAATATGGACCCAGTAACTCTTTGACTACCTTGTATAAGTATTACGATTAGAAAGTTTTTGATTTCTCTACAAAGATCGGCATTCTCTTTGAAGACGTGCCCACGTCTTGGTATGCATGACTAAAACTTTTGTAAAAGATCCCATGTTCTATGCAATTTGCACGTTTGTTCTTTTCGTCATGCGTGCCAAGTCGTGGGCACGTCTTCGAAGATCACAAACAACAAACACTTTACAAGACGTTCTGTTCAGTAGTATATGTAATATATGAAGTTTATTCACGGTATAGGTATGTTTTGTTTTTATATAAAACTAGAAAAAATAAGAAGATGGAGATGGAGATGCTGAAAACAGATCATGAACCTTCAGAAATAAAGATCTAAAAGAGAAACCAGAAAACGAATAAGCTCACTTGGCTAAGATTTTAAACAACTGATATGAAGGTCATTAAGAAATAAAGATATACATGTAAAAATAGAAAACAGAAAAGTGAATGAAGTCATTCTGTACTTCAAGTAGCTAGCCTCAGGTGTTTAATTAACATGTCAAGTTGGCTAAGTTTTAAACAAGTGATATGGAGGTTATTAAGAAATGAAGATATACATGTAAAAAAAGAAAACAGAAAAGTGAATAAAATCATAGACTACTTCAGGTAGTTTGTTTAAATAACATGTCATGTTGGCTAAGGTTTGTAACAATTGATACGAAGGTTATTAAGAAATAAAGGTATACTGTACATCTAAAAAAGAAAACAGAAAAGTGAATGAACTCATTCTGTACTTCAAGTAGCTATAGCCTCAGTGTTTAAATATCATGTCATGTTGGCTAAGGTTTTAAACAATTGATATGGAGGTCATTAAGAAATAAAGATATCAAATAGAAAACAGAAAAGTGAATGAACTCACTACTAATACTTCAAGTAGTTTGTTTAAATAACATTTCAAGTTGGCTAAGGTTTTAAACAATTGATATGAAGGTTATCAAGAAATAAAGATATAAAAAAGAAAACAGAAAAGCTATTACATAAACTCAGACTTCTTCAGGTAGCTTGTTTAAATAACATGACAAGTTGGCTAAGTTTTAAACAAGTGATATGGAGGTATAAAACAAAGAAAACAGAAAAGTGAATAAGCTCATACAATAATTCAGGTAGCTTGTTTAAATAACATGTTGGCTAAGTTTCAAACAATTGATATGAAAGTTATTAAGAAATTAAGATAAACAAAGTAAACAGAAAAGTGAATAAACTCGTAGACAACGTCAGGCAGCTTGCTTAAATAACATGTCACTTTGGCTAAGTTTGTATTGACTGATATGGAGGTAAGAGTTTCATGTCAAATGTTCATTATTAGAAGGACCCTTGACAAACTAAAATACTGAATGGCAGTAAATACAAATCATATAGTATTACTTTTCAATCAGTTTGCTAAAAAGAAATAACATGAACAAACGGTTATGGGTTTGTTTTGTGAAACTTTTCAAGTTGTTGTTAAAGTCAAATTATTATGGTATGTAAAACTACGGTAAATTGCCACTTGGTCTACAACCATTTGGTCTATTCCCATTTGGTCTACTAGAAAATTATGGATCTGGCGGCTTAATTATGATTATGATTATGGATTATGATTAGGATTAGGGTTGTGGATTAGGGTTAGGGTTAGGGTAAGGGTTAGGGTTAGGGTTAGGGTTTTGGAGGCATCAGGTAGTAGACCAAATGGGAAGTAGACCAATTGAGATTAGACCAAGTGAACATAAACCCAAACTACTACGTCACCAGCATGCAGCGTTGCCGAAGTAGTTACAATCAATTGTAATTTTGTAATTTGCTGTAAATGTTCAAGTAACTATTATGACAACATCTACATCATAATGGTTGCAGATTTACAATTTCACAAAACAGCTGGGGCCCTGTTCAGAATATTGAAATAAAACAACCAATAATTAGTGAATGGATCACCTTTAAAGGGGTAGTACAGTTTTGGTCAAACCAAATTTTAGTAACCAAAACCTGCACCATAACATTACAAACGGGTTACAAACTAATTGTTATAACTCCACCATGCTCTTGGTTTAAACCATTTTTTATACAAAAATTATATGTGATTTTGTTTTAAATAATGATTAAATAGAGAGATGAGATAGAGAGAAAGTATTTTATTTTTTATTTGTTTAAATCATTGAATAAACCTGGGGCCCAAGGTTTATTCCGATCGGATATATTTATTGATATTTCAGCTGTTTCTGAACCGATTTTGATCAAAATCAAAGTTTATTCTGTCATTAAAATTGTATGCTCTTTCAAATTTGACACTCAGTTTTTCATTACCTCACACAAAAATTATTTCTTGAAGCACCCTCTATACCAAAACTGAACTACCCCTTTAACCTTAGTACTTGGTTCTGAAAACAACTTAAATTCTTTCATTTTTTGTTTTGTTAATGTAACATTACAAACCATTGTTAGAATAGTGCAATGAGCTAATGTTCAGAATTTGAAAGATTGCACAAAAATCATCAAACAATAGCATGAAGCATAATGCCTCCTAGCTGCCACTTCGTTGGCAGAGGCATAACAATAATAATAATAATACAAATAATAATAAATAATATTTATATAGCGCTCCATACTGATGTTTCTAAATGCATTACGAACGGAAAATAATACAACTAATACGATGTGCGCCTGAAGAAAAAAAAATATGCCCAACTGAAACATATATGTACAACTGAGTTGTCTATATACAATGTACATGAAAGTATTTTATAATGCAATATCTACAATATATGTGAAATGTATAAAGTTGTATTTTCTTTGGATTAAACATAATAATAGATTTTTACATCTTTTTTCATTCACAGAATTTACAGAATTATCGCTTTTATTTAATTTCAATCATTTCACGTTCAATGATTATAATAGAAAATCGTTCTATGTACAACAAACACAAAAAAAGCTTCATATATTCTACGACTGACCCGACTTATCTTAACATTTCATAAATAAATCAGCAATTCACTTGCAATATTGTATTATTATGTATTCCAAAGTTCATATTTTATAGTTTTGCATAACACCATGCAAAGGTAATTTATTTATTTTTAATTAGGAAGCGCGTGACTTCCTACTGTATGTCACGAGCTTGGAACTCTGCCACAAAGGAAGTCGCCCCTGCTATAACGCACACTTTGATGAGAATAACATATTAAATATCTTTACACCATTAAATCTATACAACATTCAAGTTTCATTTTTAAAAACTAACAGAGTACACAATCGTGAAATCATGCGAAATATCGTGACATACTGTATATTATAGTGAACTTGGAACTCCAGTATAAAGGAAGTTGAACATAAACATCTTTACACCATTACAAATAAAGAGTTCTCAAACTTAATTGTAAACAAAAATAATAATCATGAAATCATGCAAAATTATAGGGATAAGTTGCATACTTTGACAAATTATTTGTACTCCTACCGCATTTGGAAGACAATTATTTCTTATTTCTCTCACTCTCATTAATAAAGTTTAGCACAAATTTATAAGAATTATGTCAATAGTGACTGTGTTCCAAGACTTAAAGACTATTTTATGCATTTAAGATGAGAGTAATAATAAATCAAATAAAATGAAAGGCAATTTAGACCATTAACCCAAAATAACTTGAATGAAAACAAGAGGTCGATACAATACCCATGCACCTTCATGGATATATAATAAATACATTATAAAAAGAGACAAAACAAAACACAAAAGAAACAAACAATATATAGATAAATAAAACAGGCTGAGATGAAATGAGGTGATACTAATACTTTTCCATGAACTTTCATAGAAATGGTAATAAAAAACAAACTGATAATAATACAACAGCATTTATATTGCGCCATCAATCTAGAAATAAACAAAGAATGAACCTGCATCATTTATGAGCTGAAAAGGGCAGATCGACACAACGATTAAATGGTACATTACATTGAAAAATAAATAAATCATATCAAATTAAATCAAAATCTAACCTGAAGAGTAAAAATGGATGGCAACAAATAATATACATACTCATACTTGCCAACATTTGAAAGTCAGAAAACTGAACACCCGAGCACGAGGGAGCGGAGCGACCGAGGGGGGGAGGGTGTGGGAGGGGGGTGTCCCCCCTCCCACGGTAGGGAGCTTTTGCATTTTTGGACTTACAATTGTGCAATCTGGTGCATACTAGGACTGTAGTGAAACGATTACACGACGGTTAACCGACCGCCATCGGCAAAAACGTTTTCATTTTCACGGTTTCGGTTAACCGAAAAAAAAATAAATAAAAATAAATCAATGTTATTTTTTTTTTTCCTTCCCCATTCCATAAATTCGGTCAGAAAATGGCACGTTGAACACTGCCAATCTATTGCTAAAGTAAAGGTATTTTACATGTAACAAAATGTTCAAATAAACAAATGGTAAGAGGATTAATGAATAGATTAAACCTGGTAAGAGCCAAATTTAGAAGAATCATTTGTGATGAGATATCTGAAGGCTTTCATCTTGACAGCGGTTTGTAGACTAACATGGCACTGCCCTGCTGATTACAATTGAAAAAACGGACAGATATCGGATGGTACATGTATATCCGAGAAGGGGAAAAAAAGAAGAAAAAAAAAAAAAAAAAAAAAAAAAATATATATATATATATATATTTTTTTTTTTTTTTTTTTTTTTTCCCTTCAAAATCGGAACGTTCCGTTTTTTATGGCTATAAAAACTTTAAAAACGGGACAATTCCATTAAAAACGGAACGGTTGGCAAGTCTGCATACTGGCGATACGACTTACATATTATAACATCTCAAATCTTAATGCGATCCATTAACTGTGTTTCCAAAAGTGACATTTGAGACTTCAACCGATATCATCGGAAGATTCTTTTGAACAGTGTGTGAGAGTTTCATAGGAAAAGATCAGTTTACCTAAAAATTATTTCATATTTCATCACATAGTGCCCATCGATTTTGACTAAGATCAAAGCATCCCATAATGGTTTTCGATTCAATCATAAATATCTCCATAATAAGGAAGACATTTGACAAATCAAAACCCATTTCATTCTTCTGTTACCATTTAAGCCAAATCACAAGGTACATGTACAAGGGAAATGTGAAAGCTTCAAGTCATTTCGGTTGAATTTAACAAAGTTAATAATGCATCACTTTAAATAGGAATGGACCTTTTTTTTTTTTCGTGCATCTTTTTACTGACAACCACAAAACAGAAACACTTATCAAGTAATCAATGTCATTCAAATGTATAGACAACCAAATTAATGACATCATATTCTTTTAATCCCCTAGTCCCATTATAGTGTATCTCCTTCCGCGTTCTATCCGACCAAAATGTGGCAGACGGTCAGTATCTAGCAACTGTTGAGGATCCATGACCTTTCATTTCGTGTGAAATGGAGCCGAATTAATAGACACTAGTCCATTCCGACCTTGGTTCGCATTTCGCTTCCTGCAAGTTTTCTGCTAGTACTGCCGTAATCTGACAAAAGGAAGCAACTGACAATTGTATGGATAGTCTTTTTTGACTTGTTTTGGGGTAATTGAGAATCTGAGATAATTATGCTCTTCACAATTGATGGTAAACAAGTCACCTGACAATCCATTTACGAGAAATGAATAGTTCAAAAGGAAGTAACTACACAAATATCATAAGAAAAATCCTCATTTACAAGAAAACTACCAATTGTCAGTTGCTTCCTTTTGTCAGATTACGGCAGAGTACATTCCGGGGGTGAGATAGGAAACGGTAGGAGATACGCTATAGTGGGACTAGGCCATAAGTTCTTAGCAACCGTTGGGTCACCTTTTTATTTGTTTTGGTTGCCAGAGATTATTTCAAACGAACACAAATAAATGGCAATGAATGGCTGTGATATCATACTTTGGTATTCCATGTGCATCATATTTCATCTTGAAAACCATCATATTGAATTTCTGCATTTCATAAATTGCAAAAAGAATAAACAGGAAATATTGATACTCTTTTTAGTAGATATATTAACAAAAATGCATAGTATCTTACATTTAATCAAACATTTTGCTGAAATTGAAGCATGTGATACATTCATAGCTCCATAAGTTTCAATCATACATGGAAGTTATGTTTTGGAATTACATCAACAATTCATTTCCTTTCAATTCATACCTTTTTTAAAACAAACAATGAGGTGATAATTTGACCAAAAAATGCATATAAGGGAGTCTTGATTTTGCTTTCATGTGCACACATTACAATATTTGTTTATTTATAACCAAACATATTTTCTATAGTGGTATTAATTTATGCATCTTATTGCCATGCTAAATGTGAGTGTCAAATCAACTAAGCACAAAGTTCCCTCAATAGTACACACAAAAATGAAATTGGCAATTTACATATATACTGACCATATTAATGTTTGCATCATATTGCCATGCTCAATGTGAGTGTCCAATTAAATTAGAACCAAGTACCATCTCCTATTTCCTCATTAGTACACACACAAAAGGGATGAAATTGGCAATTTATATAGGTATTAAAACTTTTTAAATCTTATTGCCCTGCTAAATGTGAGTGTCTAATTAAGTTAGTAAATTAAGTATCATCTCATATTCCCTTAAATAGTACA
>JBAMJV010005438.1:0-73105 GCA_037951105.1 Echinarachnius parma
ATATTTTCATTATTTTGGGCTAAAAGGCCACATAAATGGTTTAGCAGTTTGTTGTCCATATTGAAAAGCTTTAAATCAGATTACAAGTTGGATGTCAGATTAAATTTATGTATATTTATGTTTTTTATTGATAAATGGAGGGATGTAAAATGTATTTTGTAGAAGATTTTGTTTGTAAACATTTCCATGGTGTGGTACTGTTTTTCTATCACATCAGTACATAATTGTTTTCATGAACTGTAACATACATATATGCCTTGGGAAATCTAAATTAACTTATTCTAAATAAAATTCCTGTAAATTAATTGATTTTTAATTTGTTTTAAAAGGGACCAAATAACAACACAGGCTTAAATGTTTTAGTACCATCATTTGATATTAAAAGTTAGGGAACTTAAATGTGCACCTGTAAAGTGTCAGATATTGCCCAAAAAGACAGTTGAGACTTCAATCCTATACCCAAATCATTGTAAGATATGTCTGAATGATGTGTGAAAGTTTCATTGAAAAAAACCCCCACTACTTTCCTGGTTAAAAAAGAGAAAATTTGCGTCAGCTTTTACAACTAATTACAGTATGACGTTTATGACGTTCATGACCGTCTGTAGACGCTCTTGAGCTGAATGATTATCAATGATAGATATCTTCATACTAAAGGGGCATTTGAAAAAAATCTAACCCTATTTTTATTCTTCTCTTACCATAAGCTAAACACGGTAGAAGAGAAATGTGGAAGCTCAAAGTAATTTTTGTTAGACACTTTACAGGAAATAATGAACTTTGAAGCATTTTATGCAAGAACTTGAACATAAATGGACAGAAATCACTTTGAAAATAACGGGATAAGGAAAGAAGAAAAAGAAAGACATAAACTAATATAAATATGAAGAAGGAAAAAACCGAAAGGAATGCAAGAAAGGAAGACAAAAATAATAGAAATTAATTTCATTAACATATTCCACTCAACAAACCCAACAAAAAAATGACAACCAATGTCTCTTTTAGTTCATATTTCACAATAAATTTTAATAGAGAGGTCATCTTTGTTGTCAACTATACAACATAATTTTGTAACAAAAAAAAAAAAAGGTCAAAGGAAGCACATAAACGGTCTTCATTCGACCAATGAAATTGAAAATCTGATGGAGAAATAAAAGCGAATGAAAATAGGAAGATAAATACAAAAGAATAATTAGCTTATAATATTTGTCACGCTGAGCTTGAAAGATTTCTAAAATGAATCCTGCATACCTTCTGTTGAATGGCGAAAGGTTGGCAAAACTGTACAATGTGTACAGTGCTACGATCAAGAGTTTATAGGGAGTTTTGATTGCAAGCCTTGAACATTTGACGCAGACGTTGTGTTGTCGGGATTCTGCCCCACCTCCACGTTCACTCAATCGTACAATCAATTAATTGGTCATACAATTAATTGTACATACTGCAGGTTTTATACATGGTGTTTATTTGTTCATTACTAACCTTTTTGCACTCAACAGAAGATAGGCAATATGAAAAGCTCAAATTCTCAACAGAAGGTTACATTAGACCCCAGGTTATTTTTAGTCCATAGATTACATTTTATACACATTTGGGTAAATCTAAATTTAGTCCACGAGTTAAATTTAGTCCATGGCCTACTAAACATGACATCAAATGACCCGTTTAAACCTGGGGTTAAATTTAATCCACTGTTGAGAATTTGGCCTATAGTGGTTCTTTACAGTTTTCAGTTCAATTTATACAGGCCATATTATTTACAAGCGATGAACAGAAATCAACATAAGGCTTCAAATGAATATTCTCGCACAAACTTTGCTCCTCTTTCAGCTAGTGATTGACTATCTATAGACTTCCATAAAATACAACTATCTATTGTTCCACCACAAAGAGAAACCAGATTATGTGTCTTTTTTTCTTTCTGTATAGGTGATCCATATGCATTTCTTAACATCTGTATGACACTCTGTAACCACTTTTGTAACACATACGTGCCCCCTTTTATATCAGAGCGCAAATATGCTTTAGAAATATGCTTATCACAAAGGTATGCCAATACATGTATTATCTGCAACACATGTCAGAATTCCCAGTTGAAATGAAATCCCAAAACAAATATGGCAGCTGTTTGTAACACGTTAGGGTCATTAAACCCGACTGGCTGATTGCAATGCAAATTGAATACACTGTAGAATTCATTCCTCCCAAATAGTTAATTAAACTGAATTTGATATCAAACCCTTACCAGCAGAATTACTCATTCAATATTTAGGGCAAGCATTAAGTTTTATACATCAAACAAGTAACTCAACCTTTGTCTGATAGTGAATTATTTAATAGTATTTCCAAAAGTTATAAATACAGCAACCAACTATCTATAAAGACCACTAATTTAGGAAACGGTTTGACTGTATCAAAAATGAACGAGTCTTATAATGTTTACCTCCTTATTAACCAAACATTTTCTGTATAGATCCGGTCAGACTATAATTTTGGCTCAACAACCTCTCCATAAACTGTTCTGGTCTTCAGTATTGTTAAACATAAACATAGACATACACATAAGGTAGTCATCATGTAACCGTTCTAAAATCCTACAGATGCTCAATGCATGTGTCTCTTTTTCAGTCCAACTACGTCAGACTATAATTTCGGCTCAACAACCTCTCCATAAACTGCTCTGGTCTTCAGTATTGTTAAACATAAACGTAGACATTCACATAAGGAAGTCATCATGTAACCATCCTAAAATCCTACAGATACACACTTCTGCATGTGTCACTTATTCAATCCAACTACTTACATCTAAAACACTTGACCGCTAGAGTAGACTAAGTAAGGCAATTCACACAAAAAACACTATTAAATGGTTTCAATGTATAAAGCACTTGAGAAAATATTACCTCTACATATTAATAAAGTAATTCTCTATTTGTGGTATTAAGTAAATGTAGTATTTCTATTGGTGGGTAGTACAGGTAGGTATAACACACAGATATATGTTCAATGTTTGTATTCAATGCTCAAAATCAGCACAGGCCTGCGTCCACTAAAAATTAGCTTCGGGCCACCAAATTTCATTGATGCTTTATTCCATTGGCTCAAAAGGGCAACCAGTTATAACAAAATGTTGATTTTTTTTCTCTTCTTTATTTGTGGCCACCAGATTCAGGTTTTGGGCCAATAGAATTTGATGATTTTTTTTTTTCACTTGCCCGACTGGAACAAGGTGTGAAATTTGAAATAGTACACAGTTTACAATCAAATGTAATTTGGTGGATAGTTAAAATTTGTTTTGTGCCACCAAAAGTTATGATGAAACTAGAAATTGCGCGCTCGGCGGGTCGCGCAGCCGAGCACATGTATCCCCCGAACCAATTAATACACCTTCATACCAAATTAGAAAATGATCGGACAAGAACTCGGACCTGTAGAGCGTTCACAAGGTAATCTTAACTATTTCTTTATATCATGGTTACCATGGCAACCAGGACTCCGCCCCACACCAAAATCAATAGGCTTCATCCTCTTTCCTTAAGACACCTTCATACCAAATTAGAAAATGATCGGACAAGAACTCGGACCTGTAGAGCGTTCACAAGGTAATCTTAACTATTTCTTTATATCATGGTTACCATGGCAACCAGGACTCCGCCCCACACCAAAATCTAAAGGCTTCATCCTCTTTCCTTAAGACACCTTCATACCAAATTAGAAAATGATCAGACAAGAACTCGGACCTGTAGAGCGTTCACAAGGTAATATTAACTATTTATTTATATCATGGTTACCATGGCAACCAGGACCGCGCCCCACACCAAAATCAATAGGCTTCATCCTCTTTCCTTAATACACCTTCATACCAAATTAGAAAATGATCGGACAAGAACTCGGACCTGTAGAGCGTTCACAAGGTAATCTTAACTATTTCTTTATATCATGGTTACCATGGCAACCAGGGCTCCGCCCCACACCAAAATCAATAGGCTTCATCCTCTTTCCTTAATACACCTTCATACCAAATTAGAAAATGATCGGACAAGAACTCGGACCTGTAGAGCGTTCACAAGGTAATCTTAACTATTTCTTTATATCATGGTTACCATGGCAACCAGGACTCCGCCCCACACCAAAATCAATAGGCTTCATCCTCTTTCCTTAATACACCTTCATACCAAATTAGAAAGTGATCGGACAAGAACTCGGACCTGTAGAGCGTTCACAAGGTAATCTTAACTATTTCTTTATATCATGGTTACCATGGCAACCAGGACTCCGCCCCACACCAAAATCAATAGGCTTCATCCTCTTTCCTTAATACACCTTCATACCAAATTAAAAAATGATCGGACAAGAACTCGGACCTGTAGAGCGTTCACAAGGTAATCTTAACTATTTCTTTATATCATGGTTACCATGGCAACCAGGACTCCGCCCCACACCAAAATCAATAGGCTTCATCCTCTTTCCTTAATACACCTTCATACCAAATTAGAAAATGATCGGACAAGAACTCGGACCTGTAGAGCATTCACAAGAAAATCTCTGCGGCGGACGCGGCGGACGCGGCGGACGCGGCGGCGGCGCGACGAGGCCAAATCCATAGTATCCCCCGAAGTGGTTCGGGGGATACAATTATACAGCTGGCTTGTGCGGACCACTAGAAACAAATCATTGGAGTGGAACCCATCAATACATATTTCTATTTCTAGTCTAACAACTTCCATTCCATCCAACTTCTACCCTGGTTTCTACCACAGACACTACCCTGCTTTCTGGACGTTTTACTAGACAACACATTCAATATTTCCACACGTTCAATCAATAATTCTCAAAGCTCATATATAGATCTCCCTCTGTACATGTACATGTTTATGTGCAAGTTGTATAGGAAAAATAATTTACCAACTGAAATAATTACAGCAGAAAAATACTGGCATCAATAATATATAATAATAAGACCTCCTAATATTTCTACCACACTCTATAAAGGAGTAGTGCAAGAAGATATACATGTAGGAAACTAACTGCCGTGGCAACAGTCCATCTAGTATGAAATTTCTATACTTCATCGTTGTAAAATGTTATAAGCATTCAAATTGAATGATACATATGAGAGAGCTAGAAATTTGCACTGGCCCAGCGCCACCAAAGTAAATCTGTGGCCACCATAATTTCCTTTCATTTTCAATTTCGAACAGCACATAGAGACATCTGTTATTATTATTAATGCCTAATCCTTTATTGGAAACTTGTCACCCAAATTACTTCATGTTTTTCATTTGACAAGTTTCCATTTCACTTGCCCTATCTGGCTACCAAGAAAACAGGAATAATGTCTAGCCTTCCATACGACAGCATTAATGCAACAAGTTTCTAAACTTGTGACTAGAACTTGCGACTTCTAACTTTTGAAAATGTGACGACCCCTTCAACTCAGATGCAAAAGAGTGCACTACAGAATACCAGACTATGCTAGTAGCTAATGTTAGATATTGTGTTCCAAATTCTATCACAAAGAGTTCTCCCTAATCTCAAGAGCAAATTCATGAGCCATTTATAAGAGATGAGAAATAAAGATGAACAAAATTATATCTATTCGCTTCTCACTCAAATGTTGCAGCGAGACATTGTGTAATATCTTTAATAATTCCCTTTTCATACAAAATGATAGAAAAAACAACATTTGGTAAAGAAAATTGAATTAAATGCAATTTAATCATGTGCACACCAATCATAAAAATACCTGTCGAGTGTCAACAGCATGGCACCCATTAACATATTTGGGGGAATATAATTTAAATAAATAATATTTGAAAGCAAAAATGTTAATTTGCTGCATTAGAACAATGTCTTTTCTGCATACAACTTGAAGTCAGGTCATCTCCACTTCACATGTTCACAGAAAAGAAACTGGTCACAACAAATCCTTGAAACAAAAATTATACATTGCCCTTGTACTCACAAAAGAGACATTCAAGAATTTATTGAAACACACACAAATCCTTCAAAACCTTCTCCATCATCAAGTATCTCGTTTACAGGATATCCCGCCATCTCTTTTGAGAGAAATTCAGCTCTTTGCAGATGGTCACAATTCACAAAAACGGCTCAGAAACTCTGGGGGGTTTCCTCGTACAGTTCAGAAGATTCAGTATTTACAACTCATTTAAATAATTGTTGATGTCACATCGGAAACATCCGTACACTGTCCAATCACAGCAAGCGATCAAGCAACTAGAGTTTGTATGGTAGAGTACTATGCATTAATCATTCACTGTTATGCAGAGTTACGCACAGGTATATATGCAGTATTAACCCTTTTATGCCTGTAGATTCATCATTCGTGTAGTAACTCGAGGAGCTGTGGTAAGATTTGGATTGACCGGTGCCTGCCTGCCTCCCAATTTAAGATGTACACGGTTGAAAACTGATTGGTGCCGGGACATTCATGTTCTCCAGCTGGGCTTTCACATAAATCTGCACTGCTGCTCTCTAAACCCACAAGTATACATGGGTACGTTGGTGGGTGTGGTGTAGAGTAATGTGACCGTGGCACACTTGTACAGCTCCTTGGGCTCCAATGCTCCCTAGGGAGTTGAGATGGAGCCCCAGATGATTGTGCAGGTCAAACCGAGGCTGATCATCAGTGATACACCTCTGATTAGTGCAATTAGATGTACAGGTGCTCAATATACATGCAGATCACTACTAATCATATCTGCATGACATGATACTGAAAAGATTAGCCCATTGAAGATTACTTGATTTTGCTTTAGCATGTATTCTCCATGGACTCCCAGCCCCAAGAATTTCCTTGACCAGTGCTGAAGGGGTGAAGCATATCCAAGGACTGGTATACTATAGGGACACTCTGTGTGCAGGCATGTGATGGCCTATCCATAGCATGATACTCATAGGGTTCAATAACTTCAGCTGCATATCTGTGCTTAGAGTTCTTCTCATTGGCTGGAGCTCCCCATCTTGGAGATGAGTTCATCGCAGATGTTGGTCAGCTCGGCATTCTCCTTTGTCTGTAAATACAAAATGGAAGCCATGATAAATATTTAGCCATATGGGAGATCATTGCTACTTTCCATGTCTATTGCAAATTAATTTGTTTTCTATGGGGAAATCTAGACAAAAAGAGGAAGAGGATATTGTTATATTACAAAATGGCAAAAGGTAAAACATAATATAGAAAGGACTACACACCTTTTGTTGAATGGTCTTCTCCATGCTCTCTGTCTTCATCTGTTCCCGTTTGATGGCTGCCTGGAGCCCGGCAATCTCACCCTGGTAGCTCTTGGTCACTTTGCTGATCTTATTGTTCGCCCTGTCCAAACAAACAAACAAATTATTCATATTTTAATGATTGTCGTTCGAGGAGATGTAGAGGGCAGTCTGAGCATTCCTAACTAAGCTTGTTTGTGCACACTAGATAATGAGCCAATGTGAATTTCGCACCACATGCAAGGTGTTCGCAAGATGGCACCTTGGTCTGATTTACGAACTACCTTTCAAGAAAAAATTAATAACTTTGTCCAACTAGACCAAAATAATTAAGCATTAGTTGTTATTTTCCTCTTGATAACAGAAGCATCAAATAGGGTTTTATTTTCTAATCGTTCTTCATTAATGAGATATTCAAAGACAAAATGTGAAACCTGCATACTTGACTGTTTCATATCAAAATATGTTTTTTTTTTTTTTTTTTTTTAAATTGCCCTGATATAATTTTTCTGCTAGGATCAAAAGCTAGGTACCTTACTGACTCATCTTTTACACTAGGCGATTATTTAGTAGAGAAGCAGTTTTCAGCAGTATTTTCCTTAATTACCTCCACCAAGTAGGCAATTCGGTCCCGTTTGTTTGTTTGTCACCAGTCTCCTGCGCACAATTTCACAGATATCTCAACCAATTTTTCGTAGAAGCTTTGTGTTCATCTAGAATAGAACCCTTTAAATGTTCAAGGTCAAAAATCAAAGGACAATGTCAAGGTCACGCAAACATCAAAATTTGAGTGTTGGCGGAGGTATGCACTCCCTGAGTGCACTGCATCTAGTTTGTTATGTAACATCAACTTACACTTCAATTTTCTCCTCTGCGTGTGACTTGAGCGTCTGATACCTCTGCTCCTGTTTCTTGATCTTGGTCTGGTATTCTGTCACAACGTTCTTTAGGGTTCCCTCGTTCTGCGTCACATTAAAGAAGGAAAGATACACAATTTATAATTCTAGAATTTCTCTTCAATTCATTAATTTCAATCTTGTATTCACCAATGAGTTGCCTTGTTCTGTGTCACATAATTTTTGTGTTCATACATTCCTTTCATGCAAACCTTCTCCAGGGTTCCAATGTCTGTTTTGATGCAAGAGCAGAAGAAATATTAAATGATATAACCTAAATATTGATTGAAGTAGTCTACTCCACTCATTCTTTTCTTTTCTAGTTACAACCCCTTTTTAATATTTACTCAAACAATGCATCTAATTGTATGTAATAATTGCAAATATCTCAAATTTCAACTATAGCTTGAACAGTGTACATAATATTTTTCTAAACAAAATATTATATCCAAATCATCTAACTTTCCTTTTTTCCTAGAAAGAAAAAAAAAAACACCCCCCATTTACAATTGAACACAGCTGATTCACCTTAGTGGAATGTATACATATTGAAAACATTTGAACATAGCTGATTGATCTTAGTAGAATGAAACTCACCTGTTTATAGCCATCGAGGGTCTGTTTTAACTTCTCGTATCTCCTGTGAAGATCGCTGAAGGCACTCTCTACCGACGCCAAGTCCTCCAGGGCCTGGTCTTTCTCCTTCTGAAGCTGAGATTCTGTGTCATCTGATGATGACTTGGCATTCGACACATCGCCTGGTAAAATCAAGAAGATGTTTTTGTATAAGAATTGTTCTTTCATTTGCCTATCAATATCTTTTTCATAAAAGCTTTGATTAATTCTTGACAGACACCAAGTCCTACGGGGTCTGGTCTTTCTCTTTCTGTAGCTGAGAAGCTGTGTCTTCCGATGATGACATGGTATTCGACACAGCACCCGATAGGATCAAGAAAATATATGAGTATAATTATTCTGTTTCATCTGTAAATCAATACTTTTAATTATCATTATATATCTATCTTATCCTCGACCGACACCAGTTGCTCTAGGGCCTGGCCTTTCTCCTTCTGTAGCTGAGAAGATGTGTCCTGGTACAAACAAAACTAGACAAAGAAGTTTTATAATATTTGTGTTATGTAAATTTACAACAGTTACAACAATTACAGAGCCTACCTGTCTGTTTTCCTTACCACATCAAAGGTAGTGAACCACCAAACTTGGTCAATCACTCAAATTCCAGGAAAGGAGATGTTGATTTTATAACTCTCCAATTGTTTTTTTTTCCTTCTGTAATTCAACTAATCCAACCCATTTCATGCCCTCCCCCCTTTCTTATTCATTTATTTGTTTTGTATTTATTTTTCAACAAATGGTCCTTAAATGTACTTTCTTCTCACTTTGAAATAATTATAATAAACATGACTGTACTTACTCATGAGTTTCTGAATAGACTTTTCATATTCCAGGATGAGAGCTCTGAGAAAGAAAAAAAAGGTACAGGGGAAAAATGAGACCCTTGTATATCTAATAAAACTTTCACAAAAGTAGTTATGTATGCACAAGAATATTGGGAACAATGAGTAAAATGTTTATTTGTAAGTTGTATTTTAAAATGGCGGTAGATATACACATGTGTGCTATTTTGGCAACACCATGTGGAAAATGTGCAGAGGATGAGGTAGTGCTGAAAAGGACCGACTAATCTTTCTTTATCATTCCTTAAAAGGAATGCAGAAAAAGATGGGCATTTCATTCATTCATTTAGTCATCATTTTTATTATTATTATTTATATTTTTAGTTGGAGGGGAGGGTTATAGTCATGCATTTTCATCAGTTTGAAAAAAAAATTTCTATCTAAACGAGAATCATTGAAAGGACTACAGCACAGGTATGGATTATTTCGAGGTTGGAATGAGGACGTTTCGGACAGCATGGCTATCTATTCTTTCTTGATTCAAGTCCAATGAAGAACTGCTGTAGTCTTGACTTGTGCTTATTCTTTCTTAGCCTTGAAGTCCCTGAGAATGGATACAGCAAAGGTATGGAATAATCGGAAGGAGAAATAAGGGGCTCAATGTTCTAGACAGCATAATTGATTCTTTCTTGTCCTACAGAAGACTGTGGTAGTCCTGACTGGTGTTTATTCTTTCTTGGGTTCAGCACTTTGTGTGCTGGATTGATTGCAGTCTGTATCCGATGACCGGGGTAATAATAATGATGCGCCAGGAGCGTTGAAAGACGGAATGTGCCCTATATAAGTAGCTACCATTATTATTATAATTATTATTATTTCTTCTTACCTCATATCTGAGCTGGATTTCTCCACGGATTCCTTGACTATCTGCATCTCTGTCAGCTCCCCATCTTTCCCTTGTAACCTCTGCTCATACTCATTGTACCTCTCTTTGGCCTGCGGAAAGATTGACAAATCATCAACAGTTAATATTACCCATAAATAGTAATCTCATGTTGGGATACCTCATAACCCATAAAGAACTAGTCCAGAAATTATCATACATGGATGTATACAATGTTTACAATAAATATTGGCCTTTGTTTGGCCTGCAGAAAGATTGACAAAAGTTACAATCAACGAAGGAAAATACTGCTGAAAACTGCTAATCTACTAAAAAGTCGCCATTGTAATAAATTAGAGTCAGTAGCCTAGCTTTCAATCCTAGCAGGATATTTGTCAGGGCAAAAGTGACAATACACAGTAGGCTTGTGGTAGCATCATGTAAGAAGGGAGTGACTGGAGAGTCCTGAGAAGGACTGTTGGTATTCTTTCTTGGGTAGTCCTAGAAAGGACTGTTGAACTCTACAGTGCATCTACATCACCATGGAAACCGTTACTGTGATATCAAACTGCAGTACTCTATTCAGTGATTAATGTTGCTACCTTCTCCCAATTAATTGCTTGATTGTATAAAGTAGATGAAAGTTGTATCTGATCGGATTTAATCAGTTTCTTGTCACTTTGGGTGGTATTCTAATATTTGTCCTAAATATTGTCCTAAGTTCTTGCCTAAGTCAGAAAGTTAGGAAGGCTTAGGATGTGCAAAATTGGTATTCCAATATTTAGACTTAGGAAGATCTTAATGCAAATTAGTAAGCTTTGGCCACGCCCACAAGGCAGATGTGAGCCAATGACTGATGTTGTTTCATGTACAAGCATCCAATCAGAAAGGAGAGGGAAGCCATAGCAACTCTCATTAAACACACTTTGCGTAAAAGCTGTGCAAATGCGCGTGCTGTATTGTCTTTGATCTGCGCCATGAAAGTGCAGTGCGCGCTAGATTTATCTGCGCTTATGTAACGGCCACTGGTTTTGTAGGTCACTGCTATGTTTTGTACACAACACATGGGAGTTAGGACAGGGTCAGGGCATTCCTAGGAACTTTCCTAGAAATTCCTTCCTAAGTGCATTTTAGAATACCAATTTGTCCTAAGTTGCTAATTTGCATAAATTTGCATATTTTCCTAAGTTCTTGCCTAAAGTTAGGACAAAAGTTAGGAAGTGACTTGGGAAGATATTTAGAAAGGATATTAGAATACCACTTAGGACAAAATCATGACTTAGGACGAAATTTGACTTAGGACAAATATTAGAATACCACCCTTAATGTACATCTGTCATATTTTGGTCAGATATTGATGTTCGCAGAAACTAGCGTACGAAAGCCTTACTGAAGGTAATTTCTAACATCTGTATTTTTATTGTGCAACTACAAATTCTAAATGGACATTCCATAAACAGTTGAATTGGAATATTTACAATTTTTTGTGCCTCCAGTGTTGCCGCTCTGCCAGCCTGAAGCATGGCGGCATCCATGTCATGTTGTGAGTAGCGCAGAAGCTGAAGAAAGAAATAAAGGAAGAAAGGTAATGTATCTCTTTTGCAAGCATCACGATTAAAAAGAAGACTTTATTGGCGAAATGCACTACTTTGATAATTTAAATCATGATTGTAGAAAACCATTCCATACATATAAATAATTTGAAACCTTTACATTTTCCCATATTTGATTTATAAAAAACATAAATAATCAACGAGTAATGGAACGATCCTCAAAATCCAATACGTCACTGATGCCATACTATACGTTTCATAAGCCAATCTACTAAGTAAAACCATACATGAAATATAAACATATTAATTAATTATTTTCTTCCTATTTGCTCGCTACAAAAATAGACAAGTATATTACAAATATATCCGCAACATCAACAATAAAACTAGAAATTGCGCGCTCGGCGGGTCGCGCAGCCGAGCACATGTATCCCCCGAACCAATTGCATTGCACTTTTGTGGGTTGTAATATTGTGAACTGAACAAGTTTGGTGGTGTACGTTGTTCTACTAGGCTGGCAGTAGCCTTTGGGCAAGGCCTCGCGCGCTGTTTGTTCTCCGAGCAGGGTCTGATTAATAGACAAGGCGATGTGCGCTTACAGCAGTGATCGCTGGACTGAGCCGCGTCAGCGGCGAGGCCTTTGCTAACTTGCGGAGCTCTTGCGGAGCTCGGACCTGTAGAGCGGTCACAAGGTAATCTTAACTATTTCTTTATATCATGGTTACCATGGCAACCATGAATCCGCCTAACACCAAAATCAATAGGCTTCATCCTCTTTCCTTAATACACCTTCATACCAAATAAGAAAATGATCGGACAAGAACTCGGACCTGTAGAGCGTTCACATGGTAATCTTAACTATTTCTTTATATCATGGTTATCATGGTTACCATGGCAACCAGGACTCCGCCCCACACCAAAATCAATAGGCTTCATCCTCTTTCCTTAATACACCTTCATACCAAATTAGAAAATGATCAGACAAGAACTCGGATCTATAGAGCGTTCACAAGGTAATCTTAACTATTTCTTTATATCATGGTTACCATGGCAACCAGGACTCCGCCCCACACCAAAATCAAAAGGCTTCATCCTCTTTCCTTAATACACCTTCATACCAAATTAGAAAATGATCGGACAAGAACTCGGACCTGTAGAGCGTTCACAAGGTAATCTTAACTATTTCTTTATATCATGGTTACCATGGCAACCAGGACTCCGCCCCACACCAAAATCAAAAGGCTTCATCCTCTTTCCTTAAGACACCTTCATACCAAATTAGAAAATGATCGGACAAGAACTCGGACCTGTAGAGCGTTCACAAGGTAATCTTAACTATTTCTTTATATCATGGTTACCATGGCAACCAGGACTCCGCCCCACACCAAAATCAATAGGCTTCATCCTCTTTCCTTAAGACACCTTCATACCAAATTAGAAAATGATCAGACAAGAACTTGGACCTGTAGAGCGTTCACAAGGTAATATTAACTATTTATTTATATCATGGTTACCATGGCAACCAGGACCGCGCCCCACACCAAAATCAATAGGCTTCATCCTCTTTCCTTAATACACCTTCATACCAAATTAGAAAATGATCGGACAAGAACTCGGACCTGTAGAGCGTTCACAAGGTAATCTTAACTATTTCTTTATATCATGGTTACCATGGCAACCAGGACTCCGCCCCACACCAAAATCAATTGGCTTCATCCTCTTTCCTTAATACACCTTCATACCAAATTAGAAAATGATCGGACAAGAACTCGGACCTGTAGAGCGTTCACAAGGTAATCTTAACTATTTCTTTATATCATGGTTACCATGGCAACCAGGACTCCGCCCCACACCAAAATCAATAGGCTTCATCCTCTTTCCTTAATACACCTTCATACCAAATTAAAAAATGATCGGACAAGAACTCGGACCTGTAGAGCGTTCACAAGGTAATCTTAACTATTTCTTTATATCATGGTTACCATGGCAACCAGGACTCCGCCCCACACCAAAATCAATAGGCTTCATCCTCTTTCCTTAATACACCTTCATACCAAATTAGAAAATGATCGGACAAGAACTCGGACCTGTAGAGCGTTCACAAGAAAATCTCTGCGGCGGACGCGGCGGCGCGACGAGGCCAAATCCATAGTATCCCCCGAAGTGGTTCGGGGGATACAATTACCCGAAATATGGTGGTAAATGTTGATACAATCTTTAGCAAATTACGACAAAATTGGTAACTCTGCACGCACTACATGAACAGACACAAAACAAGAACTCGTTTACTTCGCAATTCTTAGTTAATCAATTGACCTAACAAACATGATTCCTTTACTTTGAAAAAAGGGACCAGTTTGTACAGGCCAAAAAATCAATTTTTTTGAATACATCCTTGTCATGCTTGTCCGAGCTTTGGCGTATTCACGATCGATACGGTACAGCAGTTCACAAAGGGTAATTGTGCGCGAACAACAAAGGTCATGTGTGCACGTAGAGCGAGCAAACAATCATAGTTTGGCTTCAATACGTGACGACATCCTAGCAGACGAGTTCATTTGCATATGTTAGCACCAAAACAGGTACTTTTGAAGAAAAAAATGCAGACTTTATTGGAGGTTATACATTTGAAATTTGTGGAGATCAACCTTTGAGGGTATACAGAACAACATTTTGTTTTAATTCGTCAGTAAAGTCTTCTTTTAAGTCAAAAACATACATTATTTTACAAAACATAAAAATACAATTAACACATCCCGTTAGAGAAATTAAATTTTGCACTGAGACAGGATTCAAATGTTGCATAAAATACTGACAGCTTTGTATCTGTCTGGCTCACTTGGATCATGGATCATAATAATAATTATAATAATCGACTCTTCTATAGCGCATCATATATCCTCTTTCAAAAAGAAAAGAAATTGACCCTGTAATAGCCACAGTCTTATTGAGTCACTTTGATTGTGCTTAACCCTAATCGTAAGCAGGTGCTAAATTAATACAGTATTACTATTGTTATCAACAACATCAATATTGTTAATAATATCGCTAATGATATTCGTTTGTCTCGCAATGTATGGTCAACAAGGAATCTAAAGATCACGACGTTTCGTGCGCCGCTGCAACACTTCGTCAGGTGATACAAATATACTGTAAGCAAGGGTATTTATACCCTACGCCAGGCGCAGTGCGCTTTTCCTGCTTGAGCGAGCAAGCTCAATATTGGCCAAACTAATTGATTAATACTGTTGAAATAGTATAAAAAGAGGAATATAATTGGTTACCTGTACAATGTCCTCATCAGAGCCTGTGATGGGAGGGGGAGGGATGTCGGATGTGTTGGCACCGTCAGTCACATCCTGCACGGAAGTAAGTCAAGAAATAATTTATAAATCAAACATAAATATAAATACTCATATCTTAATTAATTCAAAAGTCATTCACATATGAATAGCTCAAATATCAATGTACGCAAGGCACGGAATTAGCATTGGCATGAGGCCACCAAGATGTAATTCATTATTTTCCCAACTAAGCAATAAATGTAACATAATTTTCTCTATGGAAAATTGTTCAGAAGGGTAGTATCATTATTACTATTAGCATTCTTGGTCATCAGGAACAGTTAGTTGCTGAGGCCGGTGCATCATTTGGTTTTAAAATCGGGTACCGTGATTTGAAGTCAAGCGCTTATCTGATTGTGCGACAACAACTCGTTCTTTGGTGTGGGTTACCTGATTGTCCTTGCCGGTCGGTGTGTAAGTGAGCAGCCTATCAACGTTCTTAGAGGATTCCGTCGGGCTGGTTGAAGCATTCTCATTGGCTGCGGCCCTCTTCTTTGCCTTCCCATCGAGGTGTTGCCCCGGCGACGGCGTCTTCATCTGCAGCAGGTCATCACTGTCAGCCTCCATCATAGCAGCAACAGGTTGAGGAACTAAAAAGTGGGAGCACAAAGGGAGTGATGTTACATGAATTACACAAACGCAACAATTTTCCATCTATAGGGAAAATACAGCGACAAAACATCAACAAAGTGCTCATCTACAGAATGTTATCCCCATCAGCCTCCATCCTAGTCACAGGGTGAGGAACTAAATAGGATAGGAGTGGGGGGAAAAGGTGGTATAATGATGCACTGTTCACTGTACTACAACAATCAATTAATAGGAAAAATATCAATACATAATTTTTTATTTTTTTAATCAGCAAACTTAACCACCCCGACACCCCCCACAGACACGCACACACAGATGCATTCTATCTTTCTGTTTCCCCGTCTTTCACTCTCTCTCTCCCCCTCTCTTTCCCTGTAAGCTTATCTTGTCCATCTCTCTATTTCGCTTAACACCATCCCACACCCCCACCCCCAAAACTTCCCTAATGTTCTGCTTCTCCCTCTTTGGAGATGGTGCACACAATGTGTGCTGGTTTGCATTGTATCCTATGACCGGGGTAATAATATAATTTGTTAAGCACTTAGAGATGATGATCAATCATATTTGGCACTATATAAATCAAGTTTATTATTTGTTTAAATTATTTCACTCACTCAATTTCTTTCTGCTAGTTTACCTTGGACAATTTTCAACTGTCTCTCTCCAATTTTGCTTAACACCACCCCAACACTACCTACTGTATCTGTCTGCTCCCCCCCCCCCCCCCCCCCCTCTCACTCCCTCTGTTAGTTAAATACCTTGTGGTGAAGGGCATCCCCCGACGAGAGGATCAAACTTGACGTAGAGTGACTGTCTGGCAAGAGCTGATTCCTTGAACTGCGCAGGAAAGAAAAAGAAAATCATTGTTAATAAATAAAAAAATTGATAACCAATTATGGAGCACCATTTGTAGAATGATGGAGAAAGAATGTACACTTCTTCCTTTTTAACAATATTGAAGCTGTCCATTTGCAAAAGACACCAAATAACGGTCACTGATTGGTTATCAAACACAAATGGCATTATTATTAGAAATCAGGAAATGTGACTTCCACTTTGTACTTGTCTATAAGCAGCACTTCATAGTTTTAAACCATGATTTGAACTGTGGTGTACATAAAACTCCTTGTGAATTCTAGCCTGACCATTTGAAGTGTATTTATACAGAGGATTATGCCAAACCTGTGTATAGAGACCACCCAAGGGAAATAAGAAAAGTGGCCACTGTAGACAGGTGCCTCCATGGACAGGTTCCATAACATTTACTTCCCCTGCAAGGGATCACGTACGATGGCCACTATAGGCAGGTTGCCACTAAGACAGGTTTGACTGTACATGTACTTACATCATTTGAGTTTCCCGCTTGAGCTAGGAAGTCCATGTCAAAGGTTGAGGCATCACTGTTCGCAAACACTGCAGAGATCAGAAAAGAGAGAGAGATACCACACAAATGTTATGACAAATATAATTCAAGGGAAACAATTCCATTCTGAGAGCGATAAGTTAAATTTCAAGGACTTATTTAGGAATTTGGGGGCTAATTTGCTCTAGGTGCCTGTGTATTTGCTCTGCGACTGATTTCAATGGCATATAAAACAAAAATGATACATGAAAATTTGAAACAATTATGTAATAATGAAATGTATTTTATTGGGAGGGGGCATGGGACAAGAGAGAATATGAAAATTTATTGGAAGGTTGGAAAATTAATGTTTCTACAAACACCAAGGCCAAAAAACTCTCATAAATCACACAAGTAAAGAAAACAAAGCATTCACATCAGAAATAACAGGGAAATAAAATATCAGCTAAATGTTTGATTGATTAGTTTGTATCTTAACATGAACCATACAATACATTTTATGTTAGATTTGAGATTAAATGTTCTTGCTCTATGTTGACCAATACTGTATGCTTATTAAAAGCACTATCCAAATTGTAGTTGTAGTCATCATTCACATGTTACACATATATTATGTACAAATAAACCAACAATTTTGAGCTATAAATGCTTGCCACCTTAAAAGTATTAAAATATACTTCTAGTATATATATGCTCTCGTACAATACACAATAACTCCACAGGGATTTATTAGAATATGAATACAACGACCTTCCACAAAGCTCATTGCCCTATAGCTGTTCAATTGAGCAGGTGCAAGAATTATATTAGTGTACAACTTACACATAACTGATGCCAATGAAAGTTGACAAACCATATTGGCACAGCAGTAATGACAATTTATAGTATAAATCAAAATGAGACAAGAAAAATCAGGTTTCTTTGGGAATCAAATCCAGAGACCTCAGGATTGCTGGACCAATCTACCAGCTGAGCTATAAAAAGCCCTTGTGCTGGTGCTCTTCCCTCAAACCTTTTAGTTTTAATGCTTGTGATGGCCACAAGCTATTATAAACCTGACACGAACCCGAAGGATAAGAGAAGTAATGCATTTTTTGTATGAATTATTTCAGACATTATTCCCTCTTTCAAAACTGAAAGAAAATTACCCAGTTACAGCATAAATCTGATAATGCTCTGTAATAATTTCTCTCAGACACTATTATATAATTCTTGGCAATATTTTCTTCTATTGCTACTATATACAAAATTTAGATTCTAGGCCTGCAAAAGAAACTCATTACCTCTTATCATTCAAAGTTACATTTACTTGATTTAAAAACTCAATTAATATACACAAATTCCAATGCCTGTTGCAGTTTATCATTGCATTATGATACAGAATACACCCATACAGTTTGTTTTTAAAATTTAGAACACAAACTAGAAATATTTATCACATGTTACTACTGGACCAGTACAAAATGGTTTAATACATACAAATATCTAACTTTTCAAATTTATTACAAAATGGACTGCAAAATTGCATGCTATAATAAAAATCATACTTTCTGTGAGACAATATATACACAAACATGCTCTTCACAACCAATAACTGAATACCTTTGCGAGCAATAAATGACCGCAATTTGGGGATATCTAGAAATCGTCCAAATCCACGATTTACAGCTTGAAAAAGGCAGTTATGAAAATGAGGAGTAATGATAAATAGTTGAATCATAAAATAAATACATCAATAATGATCATTGTTCATATTGAGGGATTTTACATTCCATGCAAACATAGAGCTGAGCTCAAATGAACTGGGAAACCAAAAAGGTTGACAGAATATGAATGCTATTTTAATTTTATCCCAAGATTGGTCTCAAAAAAATTATGGTCAGTGATGAATGCACTTAATACCAGAATAAGATGGTCTTGAACCGGTTAAAAGTACATTTGCCATATTGTCCTTTCTAAGACAAAATTTATTTGAAAAGAGAACAAAAATTACCACATTTAACTGCTTCTTCTAATCTACTAAAAATACAATACTGTAACTTAATGTAAAGGAAAAGGGGAATTTTTTTCTTTGGCAATCAGATATTACATTCAATTAATCTTTGCAATTTTTCTTGTTTCTGTATCTCAATTTGTTGCCCCTAATCAAGAATTATCAAGCCCAAGGTATTTTTCACTGCTTACCAGAAAAACCACTACTTGCTAGGGAACCAAACAATAACTAATTTTCGGTATTCACATAAACATAGATTTTCACAGGGAGCTTCTTTTCATGCATGCCTATTTTAAATGAGCAATTTACATTTTTTTTTTTATAATAACAAGTTTACCATTGGGGCTCTTATTGGCATTTTGGGGACCAAATCACCCTGATTTCCCCCCTATATTTGTTTTCTTCTCTTCACTGGATCTTCCCTTTGATGCACAGGTGTATCAGAAACACTTGGCAGAACATTCAGTCGGATATGCTTTATATCCTGTTGACAGAAACAGAACATGTTTCTTCTTTAAAAAAACAACGCTGACAAAGGAAAGACTTGGGTTTAAAATGTGCAGTATGAAGACAAGTCATGGGTCAAAAATGTGCAGTATAAAAGCAAAAGTATAATAATAATAATATTCCTTTAAAGGGATCTAGTAACATTGTCCAAATCCACAAATCTTACTCAGATCTTGAATGGTTAATTAATACCTTGTTGTATTTGTATTACCAATAGAAGCATGGAACAGGTTTTGGTTTTTTCAAATTTTCCTTTCGTTGAAAAAGATATTTATGATTGAAGTGTTTGGATTTTTAATTATCCACTGGAAAGTTTGAAACGTGTACAAAGTCAGTGAAATGAGATAGCGAATATATCACTTTGCATATTGGGTCATTACTTAGCCATATAATATCCATTTAACGTGACATTTTCACACATTACTCAGCGAGACATATCAGATCACAACAATACACATTTTTATCAAGCATTCATCACTTTTTGCACATGCCATAAAGTTACTAGATCCCTTTAATACGCATGTATGATACGTGTACGTAGAGTTGTAAACAATTACATCCTCGGGAGTATCTATCCCAATGCTCAAAATTAAGACCAAAAAAGATAATAATATTGAAGGAATTCCATTGTATTCGGTTGCATAGTCAAGCAAGTATTATGCAGGACTCTTTACAGGCCCCCAGGACACAGACAGCAGGCAACACTTAATTTCCAGACCTGCCTATCATAACGTTTTAACTCATATCACTTACAAAAGTATGCGGACAGATATGATACATTTACTAAACTGGATACTTGAACATGATAACACCGAGTGAACATTATGCTTTTTTCATTTGAAACTTTTTTTTACTAACCACTAATCCTTGCTGTACACCAATGTTTACATCATGCAATAACAACATTTTTAAAACTCTTCCAATTCATTACAGGTTTTTACCATGAAAAAGTAAAAATGCAAAATACAATATTCATGCATTTTGTAAATAACAACATGCAACCACTCATAAAACGAACATGAGTTGTTGTTTTTTTGGGGGGGGATTTTATATATATTTGCATGCATGCAGCAAATTAAACAATTGGCACGTCACTATCTTTAAAATTCATTCCTTTTCTGCACCGACACACAAACACCGAGTGCTCAGCGTACCTTCTTCGGCGAGCCGAAATTCCATTTCCTCGAAGCTTATATCCCTGGTAAGCTTCTGTTTGCCCTCTTGGGCTGTACGTGTCGGAGGCAGTGAAGAATGATGTGAAATATTAGTCGATGGATGATGACAAATGTTAGATGATTAATAAAAATGGGGTGTTGTTTAGTCCGTGGATTGTAATAAAACATACAAACAAGCAGTTCATGGATTAGTAATGTATTAAGCACAGGTGAAGATGCATTGATTGGGAAAATGATGTTCCAGGTGGCAATGACAAGGGATAATAAATTATTATGAACAAAATAACAACCAGAAAAGTATAAGAGAATGAATGACTCACTCAACAATGAAAGGATTAAAGGTAAAAAAACAAAAATCATAGGGATCGGAATGAAGTTGAAAAAAATAAAAAATTAATTAGTGAATAAAAAGAATAGAAGGAGGATTAAATGTAAAAAGAAATTAGAGAGATAGTAAAAGAAGGGGAAAAAGATTGATATAAAAAGAGAAGATCAGTCATTTTTTTGAGATTGAATAAATCAAAAGTAGAGAAGATTAAAGTTAAAATTGATTTCAATATTCATAGAGCAGGATTTAACAAGTAAAACAAAATGGCACATAAAGAGAAGATCAGTTGTTGTAAGCAAATGATCGAATCAACAGAGAAAGGATAAAATGTCATTATTGATTTTATATAGAACAAGAGTGAAAAGAAAACAAAAAGCCAAAGAAATGAATAATTGAAACATAGATTAAGATCAGTTGTGCACATAGGAAACGAGGGAGGAAAGTCAGCATGCAGGACATAGATTTGATGTGGAGATATCAGATATGCAGCATTATCAGAGTACATATTCCCCATGTGTAAGTTACGTCAAAGGAACAGAAAAGAAAATGTTGCATGAAATTAAATGTAGGGCATAAATTTGAGATGGAGATAGTTGGAGATGGAGATATGGGGGCAATAACACATAGGGTCGAGAAAAATATGACATTGCCACATACAAGACAGTTTTTAGTAGAGAGACATAAGAGAGATGTTTATAGGAAATATGAACAGTTTCATGGTTCATCAATGAAATATTAAAGTAAATTTACTTGTGGATATAAAGCAAATAAACCATTAATTTATCAAATTTGAATTTATAAATTTAACAAGGAGAATATGAATAATGGGGGGGGGGGGGGGGGAGAAGGATGACAGAAAAACATTCATGTGTCCAAAATGGAAGGGTTTGATAAAGAGAAAAATGAATGAAAATGAGCATGGTTAATGGTGCAAATCATAATAAAAGTTGTTAATTTGTACAACTGAAATGCTAAATATGTTATGGATGTTGTTGCAAGAATTCTACCCTAGATAATACATGTTTTGTAAAAAAATCATTTCAAATAGATGTCTGTTCAAATGTCACTTAAAATTAGTTTTTGAAATGCAGACTTATTATGTATTATAACAATTGCTAAAAATTGCTCAAATTAATAAAAACTGTTTTAACAGCTAATGATTACTTTGAGTAAGGCATGTGCCTTTCTTTTTCACAGTATAAGAAAGAGAAAAAAAAGAGTACCTTAGGAAGGAACAACTTCAGAAAGAAAAACTAAATTATCACACACATCTTGAAGTAGAACATGAGATGGGGTTAGCGCAAGAACAGCAACATTTCAGTAGGTCAAAAGAAAATAATGGGGTTAATAAAGGGAACATGATCAGGATTCGATAGTGGAAATGAAAGAATTTAAATGAAAATGAAAAAAAAACAAACAAACAAGATAGCATCTTATAAGAATTAAATGATTTGTTTACCTTCACTGGCTGGTCTGAACTCATCATCTCCGATGTCGTTTGAGAAGCCATCTGAAAATTGGTAACAAAGGTATGTATAACTTTAGAATTTGCAACATTAAAATAGTTGATATCCTCACTGAGGCATAATAATGTATTTCATTTATCTACAAAGGAATTTTGGCCATGTACAATGGACCTATTACAATCATACACACCCAATAGGGACTTTTCAATTGGAAGTTCACTAGTTGACTGCTACATGGTCACGATACGATTAAGTCCTGGCCCAACATTCACCCATTATTTGGTCAACCGTCTCGGTCGAGTACCAACATGGATTTGACCGATCTGGCACTGGTACTCGACTGAGACAGTTGACCGAACAATATGTGAACGTGGGGGCGGGGTCTAATAGTGACATCATGTACGTACCAGTCCACTAGTGAACATGCAAATAGAAAAGTCCAAGCGCACAGCTTGTCAATTGTTTTATAGATGGGGAATTCAAGAATATTGATAACATACAAAAATCATGGGTGAATTATTCAACAAAACCATCCGCCAAAATATTTCATGCTGTAGTTAAAGGGATCTAGTAACTTTGTTGACATGTGCAAAAAGTGATGAAGGGTTGATGCAATGTATATTGTTGTTATCTCATATGTCCACAGGTTATTGTGTGAAAATTTCAAGTCAAATGGACATTGCATGGCCAAGTAATGAGCGAAAATGCAAAGTGATATTCACTGACTCACTGCACTCACTTTGTACACGGTAAGAAAAACTCCGGGGGAGTTTTTCTTATCTGAATACTTCAATCGTACATATCTTTGTAACGAAAGGGAAATTTGAAAAACCGAAACCGGTCCCATGATTTTATTGTTAATACGAATACAACAAGGTATGATGGAACCGCTAGAATTAAAATTTTATTTTGAGGATTTGGACAATGTTACTAAGTCCCTTTAACACCTAGTAGATCCGCAAAAGTTAATAATGATAATAATATGCACCTTTTGCAAACATGAGTGACTGCCCATCATCTTTGGTCTTCTTCTCCTCATTGTTCAACATAGCAAAATCATCTGCACCATTGGACGGCACAGCAGCATCATCCAAACCATTGGTCGGCATGGAGACATCATCCGCATCATTACTTGGCATGGTGACATCAGCAGCATCATTACTTGGCATGGTGACATCAGCAGCATCATCGATTGGCATGGTGACATCATCAGCATCATTGTTTGGCATGGCGACGTCATCTGGTTGCCTCTCTTCCGCGCTCGCCACCCCGCTGTCACCGTCGCCCGCCGACAGGAGCTGCGATTCCTGCTGCGCATCGTGCCAAGAGTCGTCCCCGTCGTTGTCGTTCGTTCCGTTTGTCTCCGAGGCCTGGAGGACAATGTCGTCGGGGGATGGAGGAGACAGCTGGCCGTTGAGCTGCTCAGCTGTCAGGGTTGGCTCGTCCTCAAACTCTGCCTCTTTGGCGGGGGACGTCTTCTTGGGAGAACGCCTCTTGCATTGAGGAGATCTAGAAGGAAAGACACACGCAATGTTTGCTATCAACACCAATGATGAAATGGACTGTAAACATTTTTGTATTTATATATGGACCATAATAGACCTTCTTCATACCCCATCTCTTTTTTCACAGGATCATCCTTATGCCCGCCAATATTAAATTTAAGACTTAATTGGGTTCAAATGAACTGATAAAAAAGGAAGGTCATTCACAAACTTTGCTCCCTTAGAAGGGAAGTCTACTAGTGAGCATCCAGTTGACCTTGCCCGAGTCTTTTTCATTGCATCTGGATTCATTTAACACTGAAACATTTTGAACTATTTTACCAACAAAAATAACTCCTTGAGTGCCAATGTTGGATATTTGCATTACACAGTACTCACAAATGTCATAGAGCCGTAAAATACCTGGCAATTAAAGTGATAAATGGGCACTCAAGAAGAGTGAATACGTACGTGGTCAAGCTGGGTGAATTGGCCATCTTGTTGGACGTCCCAAATGGATCCTTCATGTTCTCAAAATCAATGTCGGTATTGAGGTTGTCAGACTTGGGCGCCCGCCTCCGAATCGGGGGCGAATTCTGCATCTGGTTTGTTGCTGTAAATGAAAAGAAAAACAGTTAATGAGTATACAGATTAACAGCAGTGCCCCTGTTGTGACAGAAATCTCATTACAATGATGTTTAAATCAAGTTCTCAGAGTTAAGACTCTTAACCCCTTGACCACGGGAACCGAGTGGGTCGTGTACAAAGTCTTTGGGGATTTCATAAACTCGTTGGGAACGGGTTAACTCTTACACTGGATCTAACTAACACTCTACTGGTTGACACCTTGCTTTTACACTGGAATTGGTAGACACTTCACACTTACACTGGAGTTGGTTAGCACTCTACTCTTACACTAGAATTGGTAGACACTTCACACTTATACTGGAATTAGTTAACACTTGAACCTCTTACACTGGAATTGGTTGACACTTCACACTTACACTGGAGTTGGTTAACACTCTACTCTTACATTAGAATTGGTAAACACTTCACACTTACACTGGAATTTGTTAACACTCAAACCTCTTACACTGGAATTGGTTGACACTTCACACTTACACTGGAGTGGGTTAACACTCTACTCTTACACTAGAATTGGCAGACACTTCACACTTACTCTGGAATGGGTTCATGTTGGCCAGATCATCCTCGCTCATCTCGTAGATGTTCTTGGCGGTCGGCTCCGGGGGCGAGGGAGACGGCGCCCTCACATCCTCTTGGTCCATGGCAACGGCAGCGTCTTGCTGCTCCTCCTGCTGCTGCTGACAGTCCCCACCCTGGGGCTGCGGAGAGGGGGGCTTCGCCTCCCCTGTGGCCTCTATCTGGGGCTCTGTGGGTGCTGGGCACTGGGGAATCACGTCAGGTGTACTCTCTACCAGCAGACTGGGGGTGCTTTCGATTGGCAGACTCTCTCTCAGAAGATCAGATGCTGGCTGAACAATTTCCGGAGTAACGTTCAGAGCATCGGTTGAAGCGGTGGTAAGATTGCTGTCGGGGTATTTAAAAAGGTTTTAAAGGAAAGATACATTAAAGGGGGAAATGAGTTCAAGGATCATGCGATTGACTGATTGGTCTTGAAGGTAACATACAAAACAGTGGAACAAGACTATTGATATTGTATTGATGTGACAAAAACAGATTTAAAATGTAATACAATGTATCCTATACATGTAGTTTGCAAGTTGCAAATGAATATCTAAATAAATAAATAGATAAACATCAAATGAAAATACAATACTTTTCATTGATATCCTTTGTTGAAGGCAAGTTGCTAATGTCTTTTAAGAAGTCAGCAGCAATGACAAAGTAATTCTCATAGTCCAATTTGGTGGCTGTGGTCACATGATTTTGTGCCTGCTTGTCCAGCAAACAATCATTTTAATTTTAATATATTAACACGTAACCAAAGAGACCTCATTGATATCCTACCTCGCAGGCAAGTTGCTAATAATTTCATTCAGGATGTCAGCAGCAATGACCGAGTAATCCTCATGGTCCTGCTTAGTAACCACGGTTGCACGATCGGACCAGCGTTCCAGCTCGTCCAGTTCCCGTACGGCGGCAAACGGCGAGTCCTCCTGCTGCGACTGGAGCTGAGCTGCTCGTGCCGGTGTCTGGAACGATACCTGCGTCAAATAATGCAATGCTCAAAATTAATCATACTCAATTTATATAGCGCCTTGATCATCATCTCTTTACAATCTCACTTACAATCAATCTGCATACGACATGCTCATTCTACTCCTAAAAGGAAATTAGCACAGTCCCGCTGCCCCGGGGGCCACTAGAAATTAGCTCCGGGCCACCAAAATTGTATTTGAATGGCATAAATTGGTAACCAAATGTAAACAAATTGTATTTCTTTGTTTGGAGCCACCAGATTCAGGATTTGGGTCACTATATTTGAAATAACCTGTTTATACTTGCATGACTGGGCCATAAGACAAACAAGTTAATTTCTAAAGAAATGTTTCATATAAAAATGTCTGATGCACATTTTGAAGTGAAAAAGTCCCAAATATATTATGCAGGATTCTCCTTTTTATTGAAAGCGACATTATGCAGTCAGTAATTTATGTACATGTATATTGGTACTTCAAATCACATACAAATTATCACTCATAATTCACTAGTTTGCAGCAAACAATGCATTTAATTCTTATTACATATTTCAAAGAATTAATTCACAGCATGAATAATGCCATCATTAGTGAGCATGCTAATAATGAGTGTTCTTCATTAATCAATATTTTACTTAGTAAATGAAAAGTGCACGTTTTGTACCATAATATAAATAAAACAAGGACTTTATAAATATGGTTAATTGTAAGGATGTATCTGAATTACCATATAAATGACAAAATGTATCAAATTTAGTATTTGGTAGATATATGGTAATTTAGAATGGAATAAATATTCAGTCATATCAAGGATGGGCGGTAATATACAAATGTATACATTACATATTAATTATCAAGTTAATCATTTCCTAAATTTTATTACCAATTCCGGATTGTTTCCAAAATTACTCCGGCTGTATGTTTAAATACCAAACTCAAATAACAGGTTGATAAGGATTTTGACAATCATGTGACTTAAATTTTGAAAGACAAATTTTGCTGGCCCAAAGATTTCACTGGCCCAAGACCAGCAAGTCAGTATAGTATACATGTAATTAGTTTCCCAGCCCTGAAATGGAAATGATAGATGGTTGATACCCAACTTTTCACAAGGTTTTAAACAATGCTCAAAATTAGCATAGGCCCGCTGGCCCGGGGCCACTAAAAATTAACTCTGGGCCACCAAATTTCATTGATCCTAAATTCTACTGGCCCATTCGGGCAACCAAATTTTACAGAATTTGTTATGATTTTCTTTGTTTGGGGCCACCAGATTTAGATTTTGGGTCACTCAAAGTTGAACAATCTTGTTTTTACATGCCCGACTGGGCCACAAGGCAAAAAGGTTAATTTCTAGCAACAATATTGCATGAATTTAAACCACTTTCTGAAATTCCCATGTAGACATTGTATTAAGTAGCTCATCAGGTTCTCTCATGGTCCCTAAGGCAAAGGGTTAAGGAGTGCATTGATTGAACTGCTACGACCCCCAATGGAGCCCCATTAAGGACAGGGGGTTGGGATCATCATCCTTTACATTATACAGCATACTATGTCCAAATGATCTGTCATCATTGGTTTGTATATGGCTCGTCTCGCCAGCTGTCATGCGAAGTGACCCCATTATCTGGCAATAGCTGGGACTACAGTCAGTGTACACGATGTACATGATGTATACAAAGTATGCATGTATTGAATGTCCTTCTTGTGCCCCTATCAAATCAGTCTGCATTTTGATTGAGCTGCATTACTTTCTATTAAAGGCTCATTCTGTATTAAAGTATGCTTCTTAATGGACAAGTTAGTATCATGACATAATTTGATAAATAATTCAAGAAAAATATAATATTTAAAACAGAAGTTGGAAAAAGCAGTAATGATAAGAAGAGAAAGTTGTACAAATTAAGTTAGACTAAAGACTGTCTCAAAGAATTTATTTGCAAAAAAGGTGAATTGTCTAGCAGGATAGTACTTACTAAGTTGTAATTATGCTGGAATATTGGGAAAATATACAAACATAATATTGTCAACAAGACAACAAACAAGTCAATGAAGTGTTACCAAAAGCTGTCAGTATAGTACCATAGTCCATACTTTAAATATTTTTAATACTGAATTAAACACAGATTTTGTTTAAAGTGCAGAGAGTTTTGATCAGAATCCTGAATTTGAGACTACACCATAATATAAACACGAAAGAGGTTAATCAATCTCTAGGCAAGATGTTTAAACATGTGTATGTAATGAATAGTCCCAGCAGCCATGACAAAAATGCAACACAAGGGGGCTCAGGGGCATCATGGCACTTAGCCCCAAAAATGCCCAAAAGAGCCCCCGCCCCCCCCCCCCCCCCCCCCGAGAAATTAAAACAAAACAACAACTCCACAGAGCCCTCATAAATTTGCAATTTAGAGTTCAATGCAAAACTTAAGTTCTGCACATAGTTTTGGCTTGAAAAGTATAATGTAGCCCCACAAAGAAAAAGGGAATATATTTTTGTCCATGCCCAGCAGGTATGCCAGAACCTACAGCCATCCCCAGGTCTAGCCCCCTATCCCATGACAACCATGCTGGGCATGTGTCTATCAAGTATCAGTATCTGAGAAGTACATGCACATGTAATTATGTTTGGCACCATTTTGTATATTCCAAGCAGGGGGAGCAAGGAGAACAATGGCCCCTCCTGCGAGAATTCTTTTGGGCCCCATCGCAGGAAGAACACAAGAGCTAGAAATTTGCCCTGCAACTAATTTATTTCTTGGCACATGATATCATCCACAGGGAAATTATACCCCCCCCCCCCCCGAGTTGGAACCGGCTATGCCCTTGACAAGTACTAGTGTGGGTATTTAATAATATATACATAGCATGCATGTACATGGTGGTACGTGACAAGCTGTGTAGATGATATCAAATAAAAATCTAACATTATGAGGTTATGAACTTGAAATAATGGGTGTGAGCGACAACAGACTTCAAATTAGGCATTAAAGCCTAGATAATAAAAGTCCATGGACCATTTTAATTTCATTACAAGATCTGACAATAATATGAATTATCCGCAGAAAGCTTTTCTTTATATTAAATTTTGTTTTATTACTTTTTAATCCTTCATTTTACTTCATTGTTATACATTATAAGATCTATTATTTTTTTTTGCGAGAAGATGATGACAAATTAAATGCACTGTAAATTATTCTTCAGAAAGTTAGTCAGTGTTTATACAGTTCTAACCAACCATACATTTTCTACAATAAATAAGCACTATTACAAAAAATGGCTCAGAACTCAAGAGGGAGTTGATTCAGCTATAAATGCTGTGTCAGTCAAGCAAGACTTCTAGATAGCAAACCTTGCTGTAGCTGTATGCGTACAAGCTGTCTAGAGCTAAATATAAAGCAAGCTCTGCAAATTGTAGTGCTGGATAATAATAATAACATGAAAATTAGTTGACAATTGTTGAGGGGTTTTTTTCTCAATTTTATTTGAGGAATTAATGCATTTTACTAGCCTTAAAGGGACTTAGTAACATTGTCCAAATCCTCAAAATAAAATTGTAATTCTAGCGGTTCCTTTATACCTTGTTGTATTCGTATTAACAATAAAATCATGGGACAGCTTTCGGTTTTTCAAATTTCCCTTTCATTACAAAGATATGTATGATTAAAGTATTTAGATAAGAAAATCTCCGGGCGAGATTTTCATCCCTGTACAAAGTGAATGCAGTGAGTTGGTGAATATCACCCAATATCACTTTGCATTTTCGCTCATTACTTGGCCATACATTGTCCATTTGACCTGAAATTTTCACACAATACCCTGAGGACATATGAGATAACAACAGTATACATTGCATCAACCATTCATCAGTTTTTGCACATCTCAACAAAGTTACTAGATCCCTTTAATGGGCAGCTAGAAACACTGACATAAATCTGTGGAAAGTTCTTTTGTTGAAGGGAGGGGGATGAATGAAGATCATCCCCCCCAAATAAAAGTTGCTTTTATCGATCTATGCCAGTCAATATGCAGCCTGCATCATGTACAGTAATAGAATACAGATCTTCTTTTTAAATAAGCAAACAAGATTACATGTAATTGCCGTTTTCCATTTTTTTTTGGTTGTATAATTGAAACTAAAGAGTATTGTGTGCAAAGGTACAATCTTCATTCTCACTACCGTATGGACCTCTATTTCATAACAAATACCTACAATTGTACAAGTCAATACCACTTCCTACCTACATGAGGCTACCTAGAATATAAGGATAATGATACATTGCATTAAACGTTTCTGTGCTCAGTTATGACCAAATAAAGATTTAGCTTACTGTACACGGGCTGCATGAATGTGCCATATTTTGCTAATTTGCTAGAAACAAAAGAGCAAATGAAAATCAGATGTAAATCAACATGGAGAAAACAAAATAATTGCTTCAAATTAATAGCAAAATTATTATGGATAAAATTAAGAATTTGTAATACATTTACTATCATAGCAAACTATACTTTCATGTCAGTTGCTCTTTTAAAAAGAATGGATATAAAAAATGAAACCTAATACATAAAAGTTCTACAAAATCATATAATTTTTCTTGTTACATGAATAATGAAAATGTGACCTTTTTAGTAAAAATTCAGGCAATTTATGAGGCGATGTCCTTGGCTTACCAGATCAAAGTCGTCCTCAAAGTCACTATGATCTGACAAGCAACTACCCATGATACAAAGGTAGTGCTTTGAGTTATCTACAAATACAGCAATTAAATCAAGATATAATAACTTCTGTTTCACCATTTTAATAGTTTTGTCTATCTACTGTGTTGTTTTTTGAAGCAATATTATTGACATTAATTCATCAAATTGCATGAAAAAGGGAGAATCCTTATGTCGATACACTAGACCAGTGATATATGAAATGTACTTTAAAAAGCATAGTACTTACTGATAGCATAGCTGTTTTTTCATACAATGTCAGAATAGGCACAATCTTAAATAATTTTTGAAGCTCAGCATTTGTATTCGTCAATTATTATATTATAACAAATGTTGCAGGATATAGGGATTTGATTAGTATTATTTCGCCACTAAACGGTTCACAGACAAGAAGATTAAGGGTATACATTATTCATCATTAGAGCACTTTTATTCTTAGGTCAATATACAACCTGTTGTTAGCACTGTGATTTACTAGAGATGAGGCACACGTTCAGGGCAAGACAAAATCAAACAATGGTGCGATATACGCTACATGTAAAATGGAACATACACATGAAACTACGAGTACGGCTATGGATGATACAAATACCAAGCACAAGTGATAGTCTGTCTACAGGATACATCATCAGGATTCATGCTTGGCTGCAAGCGGCTAGAAGGAAGAAGGTCATCTTCAGAGAATTTGGGGTTGCTCGGTGGTGCGTGTTAATTGATAAAGTATTGGGATAATACAACCCATGCAGTCAAGTCAACCCCAAGGCAGACAGAGTCACATCAGGACGTTATATTTCAAGTTTAAAAGTCATTTCCTTTACATACGTTTCAGGTTCAAGTCAACTCCTTACAAACGCAATCACCATGCTCAAGTGAGTCTGCACTACAAACAAACCCCATGCAACGTTCACACGTTCAACGGGACCAGTACCTGTGCCGTAGGCGACCCAGACACGGGAGGAGAGCCACTGGTAAAACTCTCCGAGGTAGAGGCTCCAACACCAGAGTCACTGACGTAGCTATCCGAGGTAACTGCTCCGATGATAGAATCACCGACAATCCCTTCTGGGTTCATGCCTCCCACTGCAGAGTCACTGGAGCTGTGACTAGGTAACCGTGACGACCTGGGAGAACGTGGCATTGCCTCCAGAGCATAAACTGCATCCTGGCAGTAGTCATGCGCAATGCCATTGACTATTAGTGACCCACCCGGTGATCGCAGAGGGTTGTTGTCTGATGACTGTGGCAAGGCGTTGTCATGGTCGAGGTCGACGACAAGTTCTTCTTCAAGGGATCGCAGTTCCTGGTCATTCTCGGGCTGGCTCAACTCCGCGTCCGTGAAGAGGGAATCGCTCCCTGACGATAATGAAGGATCTGGATCCTTGTAGTCATCCGCGATCGAGTCGTCAGGAACCCCGAGGGCTTCCAAAACCAACTTGACATCATGCTGCCGCAGTTTCAGCAGGAATTCAGAATCGTCAGAAAATATGGACTCCGTAAAATCATACGAGTCTTCATCTGCAGGATCAAATGCTATATCTGCTGGAGAGGTACTCATGGTTTGTTCAAGTGTATTAGTATTTGCTGGTTCAAAGACAAGATCTGCTGGAGAGTTATTAAAATTTAGCTCCATGGAAGGGATAAAATCTCCTACGCGTGGGACAACATCGGCATCCTTGGGAGTTACAACTGCAGCTCTAGCATTCTTAGGATTCAGAGAAGCTGGAGAAGCACTCTTGGTTGCCACCGAGGACCTTTTGCTACTAACACTACAACCAGCACCACTGACACGTAGATTCTCCGACCGTGCACTACCCATATCCAAGTCTGCATTTGCGCTCATCAGTCTCATGGGGCGAGCGCGCTTGCGTCCCCGGCTTCCACTAGACTTGCGGGAGTCTTCTGCCCTGGTTCTTTCCCCTAATGTCCTCCTATCTTCAGGACTCTCGGGACTAGCCTGCTGTGTCGATGCATCTTTGGCCACTGATGCATCTTTGGCTGCTGCTCCCTCCTGTCTGTTGTGTCTCCCCGGTACCACACGTCGCCGTTGGCCATCAGACCTCGTGACAGGCATGGAATTTGATCGCTGGGGGGGCTTTCGCCCCGCTGCCTTGTCTCTCATGTCCGTCGTGCTGCTGAGGTGATTGAAATTGATGCTTACGTCTGTGCTATAGGGCAGGCTCTGCATGGGGGTGCAACTCCTAGAATAGTGCTGGGTCAATGAGGTAACACTGCCGTCTGATGAAAAGTCGCTCATTTGCGAGGCTGTGTCGCCCATAACGGTGTAAAGGGGTACAGAGGGCTAAGCAGTGCTCTATGGACTATGCAGAAGAAAATAAACCTTAAAAACTGGAGGAAATATTACAGAGATACAATAAAACGGGGTAGTGCACACATGTATGTATATATAAGGAAAAAACATTAGCTGCAGTCTCATATTATTCAAACGTAATATTTAAGTCATTTTGGAGGGGCTATTTCTAAATAGATGCGACCAAGGAAATATCATGGTACAAACCATTGCATAATCTTTAATAGGCCAAAAGATAATTTTTGACAATGTAAAGGAAAAGAACATCCACTTGCATACGTACACATGATAGTAGCTGGTGAAAATTCATTCTATCATGCATTGTCCACAATTAATACAAGTTTATAAATGAAATATACACTGAAAACCAAGATCTAGTTGTATGATAAACATAATTTTGTATACATAGGAGGCAAAGTTATTTAAATGTGTCAAAAATAGAACCAAGCGAGACCCAACTTGTCAATAATGAAAATTGTCTACAACACTGCATCTCTCTCTCTCAACGATCCTTACCTTTAAACTCCTGTTCACTGGCGCCGGGGTAACAATGTTGATGATGTTGGATGGCCTCAGAATGGAGTGTGGGAGACTTGTCGGAGTCAGACTCAGCGCAGCCTTAGAACCAACTGGATTCTCCTTATCAACGACTGGAGAGAACGGGCACCCACTCATTGTTTACCTGCACAGATCAACGACATGGAAACGGGAAAAAAAATGCAAATAAATGTAATCAATTAAAGAAATAAACCCAATTGGTAATTGTAGATTGGATTTACTCGGTCGGGGGGCCTACGTATCGAGCATGCCTACATTACAATAGCACTCTGAACAATTGTCTATATGACAAATTACGTAGGCTGTTTGGATTTGGGGGTCTACATTGTAAATCCCCCCAGAGCTACTAAGTATTTTGCACTATATTTAGCCCCTGCATACTAAAAGAGCCCCCTTGATTCATCAAACTGTTCAATGCAAATTGCAAAACATTTTCATAGTACTGCTTTTTAAATGCATACAAGCCTGAAATGTAGCTGCCCTCAATATATATTTTCTACCATGATATGGTGTGATATAAATCGCTTTCACTAGAATAATTCCTTAAAAATCATCTAGACTTTGCGACTTTTAACTTGGCCAAAAAGAATACTTGCCCAATTGGGCTATTCAAATCAATGTTCTATCGCCCGCAATGACTTTTAATTGTCAGAGGGAAAGAGGCAAAGAGGGACAAGTGGTAATTTGTAGAGCCCAGGTGCAATACATACACCAGTGCATTGTACATGTAGCTGTACACTTAACTGTGACAAATAACGGATACTGTGCAACACATCAGTATGCATTACAGTGACCCTACAAAAACAAACAGGAAAATCAATCAATCAATCAAATCAAATATCCAATGCACAATACATGTGTACAAGTAACCAACCTCACAACTCTCAAGAACAAACCATAGTCCATGAAGTATACTATCATAATGCATACATGATTCTGATTACAAATTGATTTAAAACAATAATGATCAAACAGTCTCTTCTCGCTCAATCAGCGATATCTTTTGCCTTACACACTTGTGCATAGTGCTGTGATACAATGCATTTAGCGTACATGTATGTACAGTGTATTTATGTACTATACTGCAAAAATGTACTTGTCCTTCAGTTTGTTAACTCCACTTATGTGACAAGTGGCATGTGATTTAGCCGCAACGCCCCAGCACAGCAGTGAACCTCGCCATACAGACAGTACTAATCAGCAGGCTTAAAACATCTGTTTATTGCCAATTAACCAACTCAGCCCCAATCCAGGATAGAGTCATGGTGCTGTTGTAGGGCAGGTCCAAGCTATTTGACTTGTGACGTACGGGACATTCACAGCTTTCAATTGAATATTATTCAAAGGAAGGAGCTATGATCTGGAATCTTTTTTGTGCTTTGGAAAGCTACTTGTAGTCCCTTCCTAAAATGCAAAAAAAAATATTCAAAACGCTCGTTAAAATTTAATTATGCTAATAAATATGCAGCGTGACGTACGGGACCAGAGAAATTATGACTTTAACAAAAAAATGTGTATTATGAAAACTCTCTGAATCTACATGGCAGATAACAACTTATTCCTGATATATGCATTAAGTAATCATTAATATACGCACTGCAAAAAACAAAAAAAATTATGACCGTTTATCCCATGATAATTAATGAAAGAAAATAGGTATGCGCGTGACGTACGGGACATGTGACGTACGGGACATTTTTCCCTCATGTTTTATTTGTCATTTTCCTGCTTTTATTTTTAAATCTTTGGGTCCATTTTGCAATATATTTGTTCTTATTGTATTTATTCAATATTGTGATGATTTAAAACTCAAAAACAGCTTCCGCAATACATTATAATAAGACTTTAACAAATTGAAGCTCTGAAATCCGATAATTTGCATTAATTATGCTAATAACTAATTAAGAATTAATATTTTATTTGGCTTCAAAAGATGTGGGATACATCTATCTGATGTAAATTACTTTCAATATTGACAAAAAAGATTTGAATATGAGAAAATTAAACAGAATCATCATAAATTTGGCAACTTACATGAAATCCTACACATGGGACTATTTAGAAGAAAAACTAAAAATATTTTGTGCCTTTTTAGCACTTTCTTGCAGTTTTTGAACCTGTTTGGAAGGTCTCGGTGTACTGAACCAATGTAATACTATATTTCTTTCATTGACATGCAGTTTCCCTACTCAAATTGACTGTCTAGTATTTTAGATAATTATTTAAAGGTAATTATGAGGTATTTCAAATTTCCCCCTCCAGACACATTTTCATCAGTATGTAGCTATAACGCGAAGTATGATGTGGTAATTATGTAATTACTTTTAGAGGTAACTCCTAAAGGTAAGACCTATTTATTCTGAAATTTTTAGGACTATCTAAGCAAGAATTATTATGATAATCAGTGGTAAAACACAAAACAAATAATTTTCACCTGGCTTGCCATTGCTTTAACACTGAAAATGTCCCGTACGTCACACTTTTGTCCCGTACGTCACATGTCTTAATTAGCTAATAAAATCAAAACAAAAAATGCTGTTTTCATAAAACTTAGCTAGCCAGTCAAGAGTATGATAAATTAGAACTTCACAAAATATGAAAGAAAAAAATTAAGTGTTTCATACTGAAATATTAAAAAAAGGTGTTCATTTTTGTGACGTACGGGACATTGCAGTTTGGACACGCCCTAAATAGCATAATTAATTAATTTTGACACTTAAAAATTTGGTCAACTATTGCTAGTGATTAGTTTTACTAGTCCCCATATATGAAATTAAAGCTTGATTGATAAAATTAAAATTAAAAATAGAAATACAATGTCCCGTACGTCACGCTAATATTTGAAATATGCAAATTAGATGCTCACTACTCGTTAAATATGCATATTATGCAAATTTCTGTACTAAAAATCTAAACTTCAGACTTTTAGCTTTGAAATGATACCAAATTTGTAAAGCTAAAATGAAGATGAATTTTCACCATCAAGGGGGACATTAGCTTGGACCTGCCCTGTATTTAAAAAGCTAGTCTGTGTGTCAATGGTACATGTAATTAATCAAACTTATGAGCCACACTGATCGGCTTTCATAATTTGTATCATGGTAAATGTACATGTAGATCTCATCAACTCATAACATTTTGAATTACAATGTCAAGAACATAAATATGGCAATCTGTATATTTTCCTTCTCAAATCAGATTTTAGACTGAATATGTCATTGTTTCTAAATGCATATATTTCAATGCTTACTAGTATTGAGCATTTTAATACAAAACTAAAGACTCCAAACAGCTATGTAGAGTTCACCATAAAGACAGTGCACATTTGCACATGAGCTCAAATATTGCAGATAAAAAGGAGGCATAATCTCAAGTATGCTCCACGGATCTAACTTCCGAACGGACATAACATACACACACATCTCCGAGCATCTCTGTTGGTTTGATAATGAATTTCCATAGCCTTAGGTGTGAAATTCTAATGCACTGCACTGCAGTCTGTATGAGATTCAATAAATAATGCACTAGAACAGCCACTAGCACCAGAGTCAAAAAGAGGTTCAAAATTATTAACACTACTAGGCACGAAAAGATATGGTGGAATGAAGGAGAATAGCAAGAACAGCAAACTTAAAGGAATGGAAAGATAAACGGAGGGGGAAGTTAAAGGAGGAAACTTTAAAATGAGATAGTGACATGGGGAGGATGCTATGATGTAAGGGATCATCAGCTCATCAATACTAAAGATTGTAATGCGTGGGGATGCTGCACCATGGATCGCCATTTTGAACAAGTGCTGCTACATGTAGTTTGTTTACACTGCATAACACCGAGTCAGTGTGTATTACGCACCGTGCTCACATTGTTCACATGATGGCACCACGTGTCTGATTTATCAACCCAAAACACCTTTAAAGGTGTACATAGCCCTAATAATAATTGCCATATTAAAACAACTGTCAAACCTATTAAAGACATGATAATGAAATGAGTAATATATGTTGGCCTTCAGTTCAGCCCATTCAACAAACCACACACAGGGGGCATTGCATTAGTTATGACATCACGTTATAACTGCTAGGGGGTACTCCATATTATCTCATCACTCTCGGACGGATTCAAGCATCCAACATTCATCAACACACTACACTACACTACACTACACTACATACACATTCATTGCAAGTGAATGTAGACAACAATGCATAATGCCATCCCATCGTGACTGGAGGCTGCTCATTCTCATCTCTCAAGAGCATGAAAAATTTATCATGAAACACCAAGGTACCCACTCGTCTCAAGTCAAGGTTTAATATGCGTTCACTATTAAAGTCAAAACACTACCAAAACACTACACACAGCAAAGAAACACAGACCTTACACGACATTGTAAAGTTCTACATGGTCTTCATTCACCAAGTACTTTCCCAGTATCATAAAGAAAACAGTCTGTAGACATGAAGATGAATCTATTAGCTGACATAGACAAGAATGGTTGTTACTGTTAAACCAATCACGATTCTCGATGCATCGCTATGTGCGTATCTTACTAACAGTCTGACACAATGTGAGAATTATGTGGGCATCTCCATTTACCAGGCGCACACATCAGAAAAAAACAGATGGGACTCAAGCTCTGATCACTCTTCCAACAAGAAAAGGTTTGATGAAATTTTGGTGAGGAAAATTTGGTGAGGATGATGATGATGAGTAGGAGGCGTGAGCAGAAATTATGTTAAATTTCCCCATCAGATTACTCTACCATCAGGCACAGTGGCATAGCGTGGTAGGAATAATGGGGGGGGGGGGGAGGGGGCACACTCTACATACTTTGTATCTAAATTTGTAAAAAATTAATTTCCTTTTTTGTTTTTCTTGTAAATAATTGGGGGTACTTGCCCCCCCCCCCCTCGCACAGTACATGTACATCCCTGTAGCTACACCACTGATCAGTCATAAAGAAGTCGGGGGCGGGGGGGGAGAATTAAAAATATTCACTTGACTATAATCAAAGAACAAAGCTGACCATTTTTACATGGCTCCAGGCATAATTAAAAGCTGACTATGTGCCTTTGGAGATTTATACTTTTTGTACTAATGGTTTTGGTAATATATTCTGTAGTCTATATGCAGTACCTGTCATTTGACCTGACCAAGATCCTGCTAGGATTGAAAGCTAGGCTTGATACGACTCTCATTACAATAATAGGTTCGATTTTTAAAGCGGCTATTAAATATGATACAATATCATCTCTAAGCACTTTACAGTTTACACTATTAGAAAGTTCTATATTCATTACCAAACATAATATCACAACAAAGCAAGTTTTATGCAATATTTTAGTTGACCTACCTTTCCTAAATTAAAAAAGGTCCACATTATAACTGTACATGTAAATGAGGTCTAGATAGCGCATATGACTACATAGTAATATTTAGAAACATTCAGCAATGCACTGTGCAGTATCACCACTGCTAGTAGAGCTGAAGTCTAACGATTCCCATCGAACACAAACGTGAAGTGACGATGGAATATAAATAATCCTTTATTCAATTATGGTACCAGAAGCCTTAGCAGAAAGCCCAGACACCTGTAAAAAAAAACTGGCTGCAAACATGTTAAATCTGCAAACACGATTGGGAGGGGTACATCATGTACATCAAATCGCACCAAGTGCTGTCTACTACATTTACGTACTCTTTACTACTCTACTACATGCACCTCCATTGACTGAGCACTTGATATTCAAGGAAATATGGCAAATGGGGAAAAGTAGGTCAGATACTCAGATTGACCCATACGAAAAATGCATTCTTGATTATAATGGAGTCAGTGGCAGCCCTGCAATGACATCACACTAATGAGGCCTTTAAAATGCACTCTCGGTATCAGATTTGTGCATTGTGACCGTCAGCTGCGCAGCATTCGAGGTAGTGTCATTTAGGGCACATCAATACTCCATGCCCACAGTATCAATTGCACTCGCTTAAAACAGATCTACTGTACATTCAATCTCTATGTATACAAGCAGTTCAATCTGGCATGGACAGTGGATACTAAATACTGTCTGCATGCCTGATGAGTGACTCTCATTAGTACTATACATGTGTGTAACAGTTTGTAAATTCACCAGAATAATTTTTATGCATTGATCACAATTATATTATAATGAATGATAATCAGCTTGCACCTTTATGCAGCAAGGTCAATCAGATATCATGTCAATCTGATTGATGTTGAGGGTAATGGGAGCATTTTGTCAAAATATTAAAAACAATGTAGGTACATAACACCAGGCCTGTAAAGCGTTTTTTTTTTTAATGTACAGGCAGATCCAGTAATGTAGGCTGATCTATTTGGCACATGAAATCCTCAAGGGGTAAAAAGAAAACAGCTCTCCATAGTTTGACTTTTGAGAATTAATCATCATGGAGGTGAGTGACAGTACAGGAAATGTTCTTCAATGAACAGAGATGAATTCATTGAGTCTCTATTATTTACAGTGGCTTTTACAAGTCATTCGCCCTAAGCCCCATGCATTTTCTCGCTAGAATGGCTTTATTCATACTTAGAAAGTTAGAGGTGGTATTGATGAGGTTAAGTTCGAATTAGAGAGGTTGACATCAAGCATACTGTACATTTGCATGACTGACTGTGACTGTACTATTTGTCACTATCGCTTGCTGTGGAGCATGATTAGATACACAAGTCAGCTATGCTAAGAATTCCAATGACCAATAGGGCCTATACTAGTATAGGACAGGGTATTTTTGATGTACGTTTAAACCTGTAATCACATTTTGTTACCAATGATGTCACTCATTCATTCATTCATTCAATCATTAAATCATTAATTTAATTCATTAATCCATCCATCCATCCATGTCCATCCATCCATCCATGTCCGTCCATCCATCCATGTCCGTCCGTCCATCCATCCATCCATCCATCCATCCATCCATCCATCCATCCATCCATCCATCCATCCATCCATCCATCCATCCATCCATCCATCCATCCATCCATCCATCCATCCATCCATCCATCCATCCATCCATCCATCCATCCATCCATCCATCCATCCATCCATCCATCCATCCATCCATCCATCCATTTCAAGTTCACTTGTACTGTACGATTCATGAGCCATGATAGTTTACAGTTGAGGAAGTATTGCACAATTTTATCCTAGTACCGTAAAACTCTGTGTATAAGGCGCACCCCCAACTTTCTAAAAAATAAATAAATAAAAAAAAAAAAAAAATATATATATATATATTTTTTTTTTACAAAACTTCTGCTCATGAATATTCATGTTTTCATTAGATAGCAATGCTCATTAAATATGCAAAATGCTAAATTCATTAATAACTGTTTTTTAATGAGAAAAATGTATGACCGCTGGTTAGAAAATTGAATATTAAATGAATGCTGCTACTCATGAACATTGAATAATCAATTAGTTGCAGTGTAACTGCTTACAAAACTTGTATTTTGTTTTACTAACCACTATCATTTGTATGTAGGAAAAAGGTATATGTTGATAAATGTTCCCCTCACATCAAGCTCTTTGTCATGCCTTATAGACCAGTGTAATACACATTGAACATGACTACAGGGTGACCCCCCCCCCCAAAAAAATACCTGTGTATAAGGCGCACCCCCGACTTTGAAATTTTTTCCGACGGAAAAAAGTGCGCCTTATACACGGAGTTTTACGGTACTCATTTTCACTTTCCAATCCAAGTTACATGTAATTGATGACCATCCTACAAATCATCCTATAAGTGATCTAATAGCCTCTGTACAAGCAACATGGATAATATTCTTCAATGAAATGTACCTTTAGTTGAGTGCTGAAACAAACAAATGTCAGTATATAATAGTATGATTTTAATCACCAATTTTCATATCAATTGTTATTTATAACAAAATATTAACTACAAATTAATACAAATCGAAGCCGAGTCATCTCACTTCATCTATATCTAGTCAATTTTGCATTAATCCCTTCAACAACAAAAAATACTACAAGTACTGTTCACTTTAATCTAACATGACCCTAAAATAGTGGGAAGTATGTACATTGTATATCAGAAAAATGATGTTAGTACATACGTGCAGGTTAGGAAGGCATTGCAACTAATAATCATACCTCAGTGCATTATAATATGACAGGCAGAGACTAAGCCGTTTGTTGACTTGGCAGCTATAAAGGCCGTTATTCTGGGATGTGTTTAAAATGCACTCCTCTTTCCTAGAATCAGTATGCTGAAAATATGTTACGCTTAACACCTGATGAACATTAGGCTGAAACACGTTTAAATGTTGATTCTAGGCAAGGTTTCGCTAGACAAGTGAACTTAAACACACCCTAATCTACTGAGGAAATTGGTGTGATAAATGGGAAGGAAACTGCCAACCGGCAATTTAGTTTGTATCCCAATTTTCAAAAATACATGTACGCGTACGTGCATACCGTGCATGTTCAAACTGTAAGTTTCACATATGAAAAGGCCCCTCTTGACAGCAATTGAATATGATTGACCATCCCAGGGTAGGAAATATACGGGGGCTGAGGGCGATTTTGCCCCTTAATTCTAAAAATAGCCCCCTGAAATAAGTAGGTAGCCCCTATAATTACCAAATGGTAATATGTGAAATATTTTGTGATATCCATCAGATTGAAAAAGTAGTCCCCTAAAATAAAAAATTAATTCTTTCCCCGAGTACAAGTAAACTTGAATGATGGATAGAGTGTGCATAGATGTCAAATACCTTCTTAATCCTTAAATGTGCCAAATGCCTGATAATGCGCTGATCTTGTTCACACAATAAAATGAAGATTTCTTTTAATAAAGTGAAATTGTTCATCGTAGATAAAAACAGGAACTCATTAAAAAATAACTTAATTTCAATAACTTACCAGTCGAGATATGGAGAAAGTATATTCTCACAGTAATTATCCTTCATTCAAAACATAAAAATTATCCTCTTACATAATGTAGTTAATTCTAAATAAGCCTTTAGAAAATGATTTTCTGCATCAAACTCAAAGTACTCAGAATATCCAAGTCATCATAAAGTGAGTCCATTGGCAAATGAGTTGATGCTGCATTGCACAAACGAGACGCATCCAAAGTCCAACACCGAGTTTGTCAACTATAAATATGACGTCCTCGATTACTTTTGGGGCTACAATCATACATGTAAGCCCCATGGTTATCATCAATCAAATATGTAGCCCACCCTCACACAGAGAATATCCGTACATATCATGTCCCAAGTAGCCTACTGTGAATTCACATTCACACACGATATAATTTGAACATTTTGCAACTTTATTTTAAATGTAGTATGGTCCTTTCTCCAGAGTAATTCATCATTCAGCTGAAGTGGAAGCACATGTAATAGGAAGAAGAAATTGCACGCTGAGTTTGAAAATCTGGTCTACAGGCTACAGGCATGTGGGACTAGACAAAAATCATAAACATAGTACAAATATAATTCATCCAGATACACCAGACCAGACACTCATTTCCAATATAATACGTCCTTCAACATGTTGACAAGATACATTGCATGATTGCAATGTCCATGACCTTTATAAATTTAGCACATAAACTTCCTGTACATAGCCCATTGATTAATCTTAATTTTGGCTGCGTGTGTGAACACTACATAAATGTACAGTATGTCATAGCCTGCATGCCATGCATCTGAGTGTAAAACTGTAAATCCATAATTTGATCAGGACAAATGAGTCACGTCCTTGCCATGCCATTGGATGCTCAGCAGTGCTCAGTGCTCATCCATGACATGAGCCCCAGTGGCCAATGGCATAGCAGGGGTCAACCCACACAGGGGGCATAGGGGGGGGGGGGGCAAGGTCTCTCATTGGGAGGGGGGGGGGGGCTGTACCAAAATTGAAATGGTGGTACAGAACAGGGCTCAACACTAGCGCTTGCACTATTGCCCAGGGCAAGTAAATAATTGATGTAGGGCAAGCAAAATTCCACAAATATTCTAGTTTGGTTGCCCGATTAGGCAACTGAATAATTTTTCTACTACATGTACTTTACAACTACAAGAGAAAATAAAATTTCTCACATGTAAATCTAATCTAGAAGTATGTGGGCAAGTAAATTTTCTGCTGAGGGCTTGAAAATGTATGATTTTACTTGCCAAAACGGCCGGTAAAGAAAAAATTAAGTGTGGAGGCTTGTAAGATCTGTCATCTTTTTACCCTCCTGGGTGAAGCGTTTAGAAAGCGGTGGAGATTATTCAGATCTATGTACTGTACGGGAGGCTAACTCTCCCCTCAGTAGCTACCTATACACATGTATGCCACTATGAGCATTCTAGTCCGGATGCATCCTAAAGGCACACACAAGGTAGATATTACTTAGTGGAAAATGAATTAAGCCATCACTCTTACTCTGATGACAACTGTACACATGCATGCAATGTACTGCAGTCTGCACAGCATATCGCCTTGAGTAATATAAATATTCTTCACCAAAATAATAAACAGAACAAATGCAGATAAATCAAATATATTCAAACAAATCAGAGTAGACAAATACTCTACAATGATTGGACTAAATTAGTTTTAACTTGATCTGAAAGTTGTTTATTTTGTTTTTGTTTCGCAAATGGGCAAAGACCTGTAAACATGTACAAATAAATGCAACATTTCTGTGATTGCTACATGTAGGTCAGTATGTCTTGTTAAAAAACATTGAAGAGTGAAAATGGTTAAATAATATAATTTTTCAATAGAACCCAGTCGGGGGTATTTTTGGCCCAATCCTACAGGGGTTAAACCAACCAAGCCTGGGTTAAAGTTAAACTACATTTACAGTGTCCATCAGACCATGGATGTAAGTAATACAAGGATACATCAAAATATCTGCAATAATATTCAAGATTGGAGGAAGCGGATTAACCAGATGAAGTGAAAGAAAAGTGCATGGTGTCCTGATAGTCTGTATATCTTGAGTTAACCCTCTTAGTTTCCAGTTATGATGAGGTCAATGACTTTAATAGCATATTATATTTGTGACCATAGTACACGTACATGCAAATACAATAGCTAACCCTTTCAAGCCTGGTGTTATGTTGCTTTATTCAGTGGCCCTGGTGGCCCCCAGGCCACTAAAAATGACATGTACATGTACACAGCTTTGGGCCACCAAAATTCATTGATTTCCTAAATTCTACTGGCCCGAATGGGCAACCAAATATAACATGATAATTAGTTATTTTTCTTTGTTGTTGGTCACCAGATTCCGGGTTTGGGCCAGTAGAATTTGAAAAATCTTGTTTTTACTTGTCCAACCACAAGGCACAAAAGTGAATTTCTAGCATTGGTTTAAATGTATTCTCCACAGATCTGAAGTATTTTGGGGTCATTCGGGACCTGAATGGGTTAAATGCTTGTAAGGTGTGTCGCAGTCTGTTCAGCTGTCTCACTTTTCACAGGATATTGGTCCATAACTTCAGTTATAAGCAGAGCTTCCTCACTGGCTGAAAATGAATTTGTCCATTATGAAATGCAGGTTTAGTGCACTACAGTCTACTGGTACATAAAACAGATCATATGCCAATGACAACGTCCGCGTTGCAATGTATGATGCATGTAATTCATTTCTGAAATACATATGTTGAATTTAGACCATCACAAATCACAAATGTACATAAAGTAAATATTTTGTTGTAATGGGGTGGGGGGGGGATATATATATGCATAACAAATTAGGATTCACTTTTGTTATTCTGTCAAAATTATTACCCTAAAACTAGTAAAAGGCTAAAACAAAATTTGATTAATCTGTAACATTTTAAAAGGGGTAAAAACTTCCAAAGTTCTGACAAAAAAGGTTTTGGCATAAATTCAAGAATCCAAAACAAATGAACAATCTGAAAAAAAAATAAAAGAAATAAGCTGAATAAAGGGCAATTCAGAAAGGGGAATCAGTTTTAACAATTAGTTAACAACTAACCTTGATTAAATGGATTGGATCTTCAGTCTATCAGGAAGGCATGCATTTTTGTGAAGAAATGTATAAATATTTGTTGAACAATGTAACATACAAATAATATCCATGTGACACACATACAAACACAAGTTTTGAATTGATCTAGAATTTCTAGAAAGTACCCCCAAAATACCAAATCTCTGCTTTGCAAATGCAATCACATGATATGGCAATCTGTCTTGCAGAGTAGTGCTACAGTACATGTATGTTTGGGAAATGTCCAATTTGAAAACAAAGTAAAAAATAGGTATGATTGAGTGACCCCCGCAACGGCACCCTAAAACATTTCCGACAGTTTAAGACTTAAAAATCATTCAAATTTCTTGAAATTGTACTCACACATTGAGAAAATAGTGCAGATTCCGATGTGATGATCAGATTTGCGATTTATTGATTATATTTCGAGATATCGCCTTCGAACGCGCGCGTTGTTTTTTGGCTTCGCGAGTTCGAAGTGTTTTTAATACCGGCACCCCCTCAATTCTCATTGACAATGCACGCAACTCAAAATTTGTTGTGCGATGTTGGTATTATTTCTCGTATTTACTTGTATTACTCGTAGCGGACGATCTACGCATCATTTCTCCTCAAAATTTCGACCAGCTCAGTTTCTAAAGGTAGTGCGCATTATCTCATGCGCGATTTTTTACAACACGCGCAAAAACAAATATTACGCGGTGTGCCGATATTAAAAACAGTGCCGATGTGTAGTACACCTATCATACTGCAATAATAATATATCAAAGTGGTATTTGATAGATCTACTGAAGGAGAATCATGGAAAATCATGACCCTTTTTTTCATTATTAAATGCAAGTTTTGTAAGACTTATTTAGTGGAAATGGAATATACTTCAATAAGGAAATTTACCCATCATATTCATATATTCTTTCTATTTCTTATCACATTTATATGAGACCAAGTTCTGTTTTAAGTTAGGGTGATTAATTGGACATTTTTGTTTTAGATGAATTACACAATCCTTTGCAAAGTGCAAACATCTCATTTAATATCTAAAATTTCTGTAACACAGAGGTTTAAATGTTAACAAATGCTGCACTTCCGCCTGCTGCACTATCCAACACAAAAATACTTTTGTCGGCTGATTCCTCCATCCATTTACCAGCAAGCCAAATGCAAAACAACTTGCAAAAAAAAATGCAAAAAAAAATGCAAAACAACCTGGATAAGCAAATGAAGTTCACTGCGCAAAATTCTCTTTGTTAATGCGCTTATCAGCTGATAAACAGGGGGCCATATTTGGTAGCCTGATCATACTAGTAGATGTATAAATTCTAGTGACAAATTTGAGTTTCTTTTTGTGTTATTGTTATTTTGTTAAGTTTTGATCTTTTTTCAGTCTTTTAGTTTTACTGTTTTAGTTTTACTCTAAAAAATAAAACAATTTAATATCAAGTCAGAGCGTACATTGATCAAGTGCTATGATTCAATAACTCAATAATCCACATCACAACAAACACAATCCTTATTTTCACACAAACAATACATGCATGCAGTTTTCGCCCTGCAGTTTTGGGTTCGAACGTCTCCAACGCAAAGTCTCCATGCAAAACCTACCGTAAGTGCTGGCGCCGTAGTCCGTTGCATGACCGCACAAGACACAGAGATCGCGTAAATCCACACGCAAGTCAGTTTCATTCATTGCCCAGCCACAGGCACAGACATAGGCCGTGTATGGCGCGGCTGCGCTGCACACTCATCATACACAATCATCTCATTATTTCAGAGCGCAGCCATCGTAATACCACCATGAAAATCATCATCAGAAACATATACGTAAACTTGACATTTAAAAATCAAGACATTATTCAATTTGAGGACTCGATAACTTACCGTATAAGTGAAATGAATGTCAGAAGAAAGAAGGGGAAAACACACGATCCGAACAAAACGGGACTGGCTAAATTTGAAATCCATGACGGTTGATGAATTTTGATCAAAGTACTGCGCATGCGCGTGACGTGATGGGAAAGGCGTTTCCAATTAATTTTCCGACAGAAAAATAATATCAAAACATCGTCAATTTCACGTTTACTGGTTATAGATTTATATTAGTTTTTATCAAATTTTTATTTTGAAAATATAATTAATAACATTTGATTTGTGGGTGTGGTAGAGTAGCACCATGTTTATCATTATAATCATCGATCATCATCATCATCATCATTACCATGCATCATCATCACCATCATCATCATCATCTTCTTCATCATCATCATACATTAATCATCATATCATCTTATCATCAGTCATCATCATCAGCATCATCATATCATAAATTAATCATTATCATTGTCATCATAAGTCATCATCATCATCATCATCATCATCTCATATTATCAGCATTGTCGTCATCAGTCATCATCATCATCATCATCATCGTCATCATCATCATCATCATCATCACCACCACCATCGTCATCACTCATCAGTCATCATGATCATTATTATCAGAGAGGTCCTACCACATGTCTGATTATAATGATCTACCTTAGGGGCCTTGCAAAGTTAAAACAATTCCAAACATCCAAAATAAGAATAGGATAGAGCTCACCCCCCTATCCAAACTTTATTTTTTTTGGAAATCCATCCGACATGGACAGAAAACTCAAATCATATATAACGACCCTTTAAAAGTCATTATACGATTTGAGACGAGTAGAGTACATTTTTAAACACTAAATCTTTATTTTGGGTGGGGTTTTCCCATTTTTAAATTTTTGTGCGAATTTGATGTTTCTTCCCAACAACATTTCCAGAATATACATGTTTGTAGGAGAACGTTAACTGAGTAGTTGAGTACATTTAACAGAAATGGAGAGATCCACTAAAAAGCAAAGCTTTGTCGTTTGTGAATCCCTCAAATACTAAATGATAACAATGCAGGTGTAAAAGTAATACAGATAACGGAGATGGCGCTGTTAAACGCGAAACTGCCGCGACGATGCCGAGTAATCTGATGGTGATAATGATGATGGATGATGATGATGATAATGTTGATGGATAATGATGATGATGATGATGATGATGATGATGCTGATGATGATGATGATGATGATGATGATGATGATGATGCTGACGATGATGACGATGGTGATGATGCAGGTGATGATGACGATGATGATGATGATGGTGGTGATCGAGGATGATGCTGATGATTACCGTCATCATCGTTATCAGTATCGGTGCGTCGTGCGGCTACGGGGAGCACTGGGCTTGTGGCATATGCCTCCATTACCAATAATAATTGTTCACCATCCGAAAACATTACATGTACATTATATAGGGTAAAATAAAGAGATGCATTAAGTGTACCTCCAATAATTGGTGTGCCCCAAAGTATACTCCCATAATAATGCAGTACGATGTAATAAACATTACGCGGTTCAATTATTGTGCCTGTATTATGCCAGTTTTATAGTAGTCAATAAAATTAGCCTAGAAATATTCATTTTGGTTGGCTTTTTAAAATTTGTTTGCTTTCGCCCCTATAAACATTATTCAAATATGGCAAATATAACGATTTGCCCTATATTATATACTGTAGGCTGATTAGGAAAAGTTCATAAGGCGAATGAACGACTTGACTTCGCCTGACTGTCACTATTTCCTGTTAGGCCTGCTTCAATTCTCTTGCACTTCGGTCTACTGGGTGGTCCCTGGTATAGGGAGGGGTTCATGCATGGAGACAATTTTGTTTTGTTTTCGCTCACAATGTGTGTTGATTAGTCACAACGTGCACCATCACCAACACCAACACCAACAACATAATCGACACCACTGGACGATGTATAATAGCGATTGTGACAAAATGGCCGTAGATCTAACTCAAATTGGCTCTGTGGAGGAGCTCAACGTTCTTGCTCACACGATGGAAGACAACGCTTTGGAGGAGAACCCCACATCTGAGAAGCGATCGGCGGAAGGGAACGATGAGAAGGCCCAGAAAGGTGCGTATATATACTTAAAGCCAAATAACAGTATTGGGAAACGCCCCACACCCACCGAAGTGAAAATACGCTTTTATCACCTATACCATGTGAAAACATATATTATACATTATATTTTAATGTAAACTATATAGAGGTGTGGACAAAATTGCTTTGAAATGGACTATTTTGAGCAATAAAATAATGTTCAAAATATAAAAATATTATTGCCATAAATATAGCTTTAATTCAACCACATTATAATATGCTGCATGCAAAAGCTATGCAAGCGCACGTTATGGCATGCGGGCTTGTCGACCGTCTAGCCACTAATACTCAGCCCGGCGGAGAGGGACGAACGGGCGGCGAATTAAGGCTCAATCTTAGCGGCGTGCTGGCGGCGTGCATGAAAGTTTCGTCTGGTATGTATACTTTTTCAACCGTATTGATCATTGTAGTTTGGCCAATATAGATTCTTTCGGTAACTTTCCCAATACTGTTATTTGGCTTTAAGGTCTGTTAAAGTGATCCAACTCAATTAACCAAAATCACGTCGAGCTTTCACGCTTCTCCTGTATTTTACCTTGTTGTTTGGCTTATGGTATAGCAGAAGAATGCATGACATGCGTTTAAATTTTTCGAATGTCTCCCTAATTATGGAGATAATGCATGGTTGAATTGATAATCATTCTGGAACGTTTTTCGGTTGTAGTAAAAATCAATGGGCCGTCGGTGATTATAATCTGACATCAATTTCACTGTTTCACTATAATATATCCATTTTAATGAAATTAATAGATCACTTTCAATGTGTGTTTTGATGGTCAATATGCGTTAGCGGCGCAGCGTGGTCCGACTAATTGGGGGCACGCGAATTATTGGGGGGGGGGGGGGGGGCACAATTGTTCGTATTTATATAATAATATATTATAATTATTATTTATTCATATAATAATATATTATAATTATTACTACTATGGGTATGGGGGTGGGGGGGGGGGGGGGGGGGGGTGGCATGCGTTGCCCATCATTATACAGTAGTCTATACCGTGTAAGCAATGAGTATTTAAGGGACCATACACTGATACCTTACATTTCGTCTGCCGTGTTTGTCTGCTCCTGATCATAATTATTATTTCGAATTTACCGACTCTATCTGTTTATCCTGTTTCATTCCTATTTAATTGATTGCAAACATACATTTCTCACGTGATATAGGAAGTCAACACTGTAATTTTAATGTTCTGCATGAATTATAACTGTCTTCAGAACCCCGAGGCCATGATTATTTTACGTATAACTATATAGACAAACAATATGACCACCGTCACCACCATAGAATGTCAAGAGCATTTCTTAACTCCTTTAATTCCCAGCATATACCGGTAATATTGTAAAATGCAAACACATAATTGACAGCCGTCACCACGATGTGAATCAAAATATACAACTGCATAATTATTTGTTAGAGAAACACAATGCTCTACCAACAAGAGGCGTGCCGCCCCCACCACCCCATACGTAAGCCCATCACTATAATTATAGGCCACTGATATCATATAGCGGTTTTATGACGTTCAATCGGTGACCAATAAAATCAATATTTCTCGTTCCAATTAAGTTCAAACTATGCAAAATGGTAACAACTGTACTATAATATTGTATTGATATCGAGAAAATATTTGTACAACACGTATGCACAATTTATGGGTAACTTTATAAATTTATGATTATTAGGACAGATAATTTACATCAGGTTCTGCCCTTTCGTGAGGTTTGCCATTATTGACACATCGATAACCCGAAATCAATATAATTTTTTAGAGTGGATACTATAAATAAATACACAACATCACCTCTAAGCCACCACCGCATGAGCACTGATAACTGTTTTTTTTTTAAATGGAACATTTGGCTTATTTTTCTGCATTTAATGATTTGTAGGTTCAGATGTTGCCATCTCAATCTTATCATTATTTCAACAATACTAATCAATAATGTATAGGACCAGCAAACATGCTTTCTCGGACCCTTTCGAAGAAAAAAAAACACAGCTTGTATATATAGAGCTAACAAATGCAAACAATCCCATGAGGGGAGAACAAATGAATACAATATAATATACGTAAATTAACATAAACAATAAAACATAATGTATCATAACTTTTCCATTGCTGCTATTTCTTCACAAGTCTCACAAGATGAGGCCCAGCTCAAGCGCCACCCTTTCCTCAACCCCCGGACGTTTTTGTTGCTAACGTGCATAGCCAGTGCCTTTTACATATCGGCCGTCGGGGGGGTCGTCAGCGCATCTCTCAACACCATCGAACGACGCTTCCAGCTCAAGAGCTCTGAGTCGGGAGCCATCACTATCATCAATGATGCCTCAGGGATGATCTCCATTCTCTTTGTCACCCACTTCGCCCACTCCCGGCACCGACCAAGGATCGTTGGTGAGTTAAGAACGGCTTGATACAACCTTGTCCATAGTTCATGTAGTTAACAGGAAGTCCGAGGAACACCTGTCATTTTACCATTAATTTTGTGAACCAATTTTGATGCAACAACGATAATTTTGTCGTGACAAAATGACAATTAACCATGCGCATGTTTAAACAATTACACTACAGCTTGTCCCAAAAAAAATTACAACGGCACTTTCCGCAACGATAACTTTAAAGATATTAGATCAATCAAAATGATATTTCAGGGTATGAAACTATAATGTATTACCTACATCTTGCAGAAAACCCTATTCGATTTGCTTCAGTGGTCATGGAGAATGAGGATCTTTTGTCAATCACGTCAGATGTCCCTTCCCTCCAGATTTTATTAGGAGACGTGTTGTCCATTGACAACGCGACTTTCTGCAACGATCATTTTAAAATAGTAAATAAATCAGAATAATATTTCAGGGTATGAAACTATAACTTATTACGTACATCTTGCAGAAAACCCTATTCGATTTGCTTCAGGGGTCATGGAGAATGAGGATCTTTTGTCAATCATGTCATGTGTCCATTTTCGTTCATAACGCGTGAACAAGTCCATTTTCATTCATAACGCGTGAACATAACGAAAATGGACACATGACATGATTGACAAAATATCCTCATTCTCCATGACCACTGAAGCAAATCGAATAGGGTTTTCTGCAAGATGTAGGTAATAAGTTATAGTTTCATATCCTGAAATATTATTCTGATTGATTTAATATTTTTAAAGTTATCGTTGCAGAAAGTTGTCAATGGACAACACGTCTCCTTACAAAATCTGGAGGAAAGGGACATGATTGACAAAAGATCCTAATTCTCCATGACCACTGAAGCAAATCGAATAGGGTTTTCTGCAAGATGTAGGTAATAAGTTATAATTTCATACCCTGAAATATCATTCTGATTGATCCAATATCTTTAAAGTTATCGTTGCAGAAACTCCCGTTGTCAATGGACAACACGTCTCCTTACAAAATCTGGAGGGAAGGGACATCTGACATGATTGACAAAAGATCCTAATTCTCCATGACCACTGAAGCAAATCGAATAGGGTTTTCTGCAAGACGTAGGTAATAAGTTATAGTTTTATACCCTGAAATTTCATTCTGATTGATCTAATATATTTAAAGTTATCGTTGCGGAAAGTGCCGTTGTATTTTTTTTGGGGACAAGCTGTAATGGTTTATCATTACCTCACACACACACCTTAAGGCGCATTCTCAACCACAAAACTGAACTAGCCCTTTCAACAGATTATGCTTTACATTATTTTTTTTATAATTGTTTTCCTTTAATCGGAAACAATGGACGGACAACGCACATTATACATTTCCTTTATTTTCACAGGAATTTGCTACGCTCTAGTCGGCATTGGAACGATTCTCTGCGCCATGCCACATTTCATCTACACCCCACCCGCCTCACTCATCCAGAAGATGACGGGAGTAGGAACAGTCGTCAATGACACTGGGGACATCGGGAATGCCCACAAAACGTGCTCACGAATTGGAGACGGGTCTATCGATCCTACGCAGAAAGGTGATACATAATTATACTTCTTGACACCTATAACATGATGTCCATTTGATCGTATAAACCAAAAGGACGTAATATTGCTGGTGGCAACGGTTATCCTTTACCTGGAATGTCAATAGACCCTTTGCCTATATGGATTTGATTTGATAACGAGGAGATACAATTGCACGATAATCCCCGTTGACAAATTGTCAAGCATATTATATTGTTTGGTCATATTCCACAAAATGTGGACAGTTTAAACAGTTACTGGTATTTGGGCCTATTTGTTAACACTTTGACACACTGTAATGTTTGTTTTCCCGGTGAGGTTATGCGTCCCTTCTTTTCCCCATTTGGTTGGCTATACGCATGACTACGACTACACTCATCTTCGTCGGTCCTAAACTTTGAAGTAAACCTTATTATATTGTATATTCTCTTGTATAATATATTCTCTTGTTCTATTGTATATTCTCTTCTATAACCCCTTTATATTCTTATGTATAGGTTTTCCCGCTCAATTTTGCGATTGTGTCATTCGAATTGATAAAAGGAGCAAACAAATTCGCGCGATTTGCGATCGCCGTGTCAAAGAGCAGCATTCGAATTCGTAAATAGTCGTTCAAAATCACGTAGGAGCAAGTGAATTTGCACAAAGAGCATACCTTTTCATCAATGGTCATTCGAATTCGCGAAAGGGCAGTTGACAGTTGGCTGCACATTCGCGAATTCGAATGCCCATAAATGAACTTCTGTGTCTATTTACGAAAGCTTATGCGTATGCATGAATTCGCTTGCACTTATTCGGAATTTGGAAGACCGATACCAACGATTACGCGGTAATGCGTGAATTTGAATGACCCTTAATGAATTCGATTGAAAAAAGTGTAAAATTGAGCGGGAAAACCTGTATTATATTATCGTAGGAGACGAGCAATGCAATGATGAGGAAGAAGCTGCATCGGGGTCGTTGCTAGGTCAGATCTGGTTGATTATGTTGGGCCAGGTCCTCTGTGGACTTGGGACGTGTGGTCAGCCACTCTGCATCACCTATCTGGATGATAGCGTCAAGAACAAACGAACAACGGCAGTTTTTACGGGTAAATGACAGAGTCCATATTGACATCCAGTACGGAGCCCAGATGTTATGGTCATATTTTGATTGTAAGCATTTGTACCAGTACGTGTGCATCTATGTCATATGTCCAGTTCTGTAAATACAATAACTACCATAATGTCAGGAAATGGGGTGTGAGTCGTTTGATTAAATAAATATATCTCATGGTGCCTACAATTCATAACAAGATTCATTTACAAACCTTAAGTGTTGAAAGCTATTGATGTAGACGAGTTATATACAAATTATGTTATCTTTGAGTGAAGTTTTGTTGAACAGATAAGTCGATGAAGGATACAACATCTTGTCAACATTTCCTTGAAATTGTATATCACGTTATATATGACTCCCAAATATATGCACCTAAATTCGCTTGTTTAATTTTTGACAAGGCTTCATATTCAGCATGTATTCCGTCGGACCGACGACAGGGTTCATGCTGGCAACATTCTGCCTTGCTAAACCGACGTACTTCCACGACCTTTCCTATCCGATACCCACGATCAGCCAGGGACACCCTTACTACATCGGCGCCTGGTGGCTCGGTTACCTCATTAACGGATTCGTGCTCCTCGTCGTCAGCATCCCCTTCTTCTTCTTCCCGAAGAACATGCGCAGAGACCTTGTCCATCAGGACCCCAAGGCCGCGGGCGTTCATGACATTGAACTCGATGACATCACCAAGTACAAACCACAGGCACACATTGAAGCTGACATTGAACTCAATGACGTCACCAAGTATGAACCGAAGACACATATTAAATCTGCTGATGGTTACGACAAGAATGGTGAACTCGTCACCAAACATGACACGAAGACAGATGAGCAGCTCAATGTCGTCACCCATGATAAACCGGAGGCAGACATTGATAAATACACCAATAGTGACAAGCGAGTCGAAGGAACCTTTGACCAGTCTGTGCAGCGTCGTGCCAAGAGACTTCTGGGTTTCTTTAAAGGTAAGAAAGCAAAAGAAAAGAAATGCAGACTTTATAGATGTTATATCATTTACACTTCGTGGATATATGAAGCATTGCAGAAAGGATATCAACGAACATGAATGTTTTCTGGTTCGGTCTGAAGAGCAAAAAGGAAGTCATTACAAAATCAATGTTATATACTCTCAAACTGTTTTATGACAGGTCTAGTGGCGTAGCTATAGATGGAGGGGAAGGGGACACGCCCCCTATCATTAAACGAAACAAAACAAATATAGGGAAGAGATTCTGAAGATAAAAAAAGAAAGGCATAGAGTGTGCCCAAAATAATTAATGTACCCCTAATTAGTCGGACAGAGCGCTGAACATTATCTTTTTACTTTTCATCAAATGAAACGATTCGATATCCATGCATTATTTTCTCTTCCTGTGGTGGTCTAATTTTTCTAAATGCAAATGATTACTATATACGTGATATCAACGACACATTCATTTTAATTGATAATACTTAGCATTCATCCGCGTTTTAATTTCTCTCTTTCGTAATCAGGGTTTTTCTCATCGGTGCAACGCACATTTAAAAATCCAACAGCCATGAGCGTTTTCCTTGCAACTAGCGCCGAGATGACAGCCATTAGTGGATGGATGGTATTTGGACCGAAGTTCCTGCATACCCAGTACCGACTTTCTCCCGCAAAGTCTTCTATGATGTTGGGTAATTCAAGATGACAATTTATATGCACACCTTGATTCCGTCAGGTCATTGTTAGTTATTCTTTTTCTTAATTGGTCATAAACACAAAATAATTGTTACTTATACAATTTTGAACCATTAAAACTCGCCGAAGTGGTTGAACATGGTATACTTTTTTTTGGACAATGACATCATGATGGAGTCCCGGGATGGAGTAGGCTATAACAGCTCAATAAACCGAACGATAAGGCAATAAGTCTTACATTTGATTCGTTCCACATTAACCTTGGTCATTCGTTGATCCCTTGAACTTGTACGGCATTGCACAGTCAATTTGGTCACACTCGGCTAGGTCAGTTTGTACTACCGAGTAGTCAACAATGTCATCGTGATCATGTGATGATTCGCACATGCTGAGACTTACTAACAGAGGGTGTGACATGGTGGCAGTCATGTTTCTCGTAGTCTTACACAAAAGTTATATATTTGATTCTATCCTATAATCCTACCATTCCTACGTCCCTATACTGATACTTTTTGTCATTTTTATAGGCATGTTCCTGTTACCGGGCTCGATACTCGGCAACCTCTTGGCGAGTCTGATGGTACGCAAGCTGAGACTTGGCAGCAGGGGTTGTGCCATCATGGTACTGATCTTCTATGGCATCCCTCTGATTATGTCTCCCACGTACTACTGGATGGGCTGCGACAACCCAGAAAACGTTGGACTCACAACACCTTACGGAGATTTAAGGTAAAAAGACTCTTTATAGTGTACTCCCATGTTGCTATTAGTGCAACAGCTGCGAAGATTATATGGGGTGCTGCTCGTTATTTCGAATGTTCGTTATTCCGAAGGTTCACTATTCCGAACACACCAATTTCGTATTTACAGTGCGAGTCAAAAAAAAACGAAACCGGACTTTGATAGCTTATAAATCCACAAATCTAGAGGTATAAATGTTGATATTGGTATCATGTTAAAGCTTGGGAAATTGCCTTTAAAATGATCACTTCACGCTTCACCGATCGCGACCTTATTATCCAAATGCATGCAAAAACTACCCGTGTCCAAGTTTGCAGTGTTCTTGTTTTGTGAATGGTTGCATCTGTTGTTTGATTTTCAAAGATAACTTCATCCTAAACATGTCATATTCAGGGCCCCTGCCTACAAAAAATGGGGCTGCTGATGGGAGGAAAGTGGGGGATCCCCTTCAACACTGATAAACATGAAAAATATTGGCAACCAGCTGGTATTTGTTTTGATTCACCAAAGGATATTCTTGAAATGTTCTTTTGAAAAAAACGGTAAACAAACGCATTCATTTATGATAAACACTACAAAAAACTCCCCCTAATTGAAATATCGTAACTTTTTAACAAAAACATTTTGAGCAAAATAACCTGGCAGGATTGTTTCGACACTTATTCACTAACTTCTGTGTGAAAATGATATTTATCCGTCTAGTCATGCATGAGTAAGCACACAATAAAGACAACATTTTCACTTTTCAAAAGTCACGTGACTCTTGTGACTTTTGAGAAGTGACACTTTTGTCTTGAATGTGTGCTCACTCATTCATGACTCGACGGATAAATATTATTTTTACACAGAAGTGAGTCAATAAGTGTAAAAACAATCCTGCCAAGTTATTTTGCTCATAACTCTTTCGTTAAAAAGTTACGCTATTTTTTATTAGGGGGGACTTACTTTTTTGTTGTTGTGTTTAGAACAAGACAACGGCAAACTTGGACACGGGTATTTTTTGCATGACTTTGGATAATTAGTTCGCGTTCGATGAAGCGTTAAGTGATAAAAATGTATGATGTATCATTTTAAAGGAAATTTCCCAAGCTTTAATCTGATACTAATATCAACATATATATGTTTAGAATTGTGGATGTATAAGCTATCAAAGTTCGGTTTCGTTTTTTTTGACTCGCACTGTATACCTGGGGGTTCGTTAATCCGAAAATTAAATGGGGTTCGTTTATCCGAATATTTGTTGCATTCTTTATTCCGAAGTTTCATCATTCCAACGGTTCGTTATTCCGAAGGTTTGTTTTGTCCGAAAATGAAATAGGGTTCGATACTTCGAAGGTTCGTTTCTCAGAAAATGAAATAGGGTTAAATATTCCGAACTTGAGGTTCGTCAATCCAAAAATTAAATAAGGTTCATTAATCCGCAAATGAAATAAGGTTCGTTAATCCAAACATGAAAAGAGGTTTGTTGATCCGAAATGAAATAGGTTTCGTTTATCACTTCATTTTCGGACTAATGAACCCTTTTTCATTTTAGGATTAACGAACCTAATTTCATTTTCAGACTAACGAACCCTTTCTCATTTTCGGATTAACTAATCGTCGGAATGTCGAACCCGATTTCATTTTCGGAGAATCGAGCCTTCGGAATAACGAACCTTCGGAGTTTGGAATAACGAACCTTCGGAATAACGAACCATCGGAATAACGATCTGTAACCGAGTACTATATGCATGCAGCGACAACTTCACCTATAGTGTTGGTTTTCGGATAGATTATGGTTATTTTGTGTTCCTTAATCTTTCTATTTCGATGAATGATCTCACCATGCAACAGGGATTTAAACTGCGCTTATACGCCAAACTTCTTTCAAGACGATGTTTGCCCAATATTTATAATGTTGAGTTCTCTACAATGATTTTCTAATTTTTGATTTCCATTCTGTCCTTGTGGAATCAGCTATGACCATGATTTGACCTCGCCGTGTAATGCTGACTGCGAGTGCGCACCGGACTTCGTGCCCGTGTGCGGCTCGGACGGACTGACGTACCCGACGGCCTGCCACGCGGGCTGCAAAGAGACAAGGACAGTGGACACGGGTGACACTAACATGACGGTAACTTGATAAAAATATTATCTGGATATGTATTCAATTATGAAAAAGATAGTCAATGATGGCCTGAGCTTTCGACCCTTGCAGATGCAAAATGACCACAACCTAGGCGGGGAGGTATTTTCAACAGCAAAATGTTTGATAATTATAATAATTGACCGAAAAATATGTCTTTGTTCAGACGGCGTCTGACTTGGTACTTGGTAGTTTATAGGTCATAATGTATCAAAGCCGGGAAACCCATTTTAAATATGGATATATCTGACCAACAACTGTATAGCCGATTGACTGTGATTATTGATAATATCCCAAACTATACCAATAAAGCAAGTTAGACAAAATACCAATTCAGAAGTAAGCGAAAGCTTTCACGGGTCTTTATTTCATCTTTGCAAACGCCGTTTTGTGTTTCAGATTTTCGTCGAATGCACTTGTATACCGCCAGCAATGAGCAATTATTCAACAACGGTATCTGGCCCGGAGGAAGTCGCGGAGGTATCTGGTGGAAGAAGCTATGCTGTCCAGGGAGAATGTCCTTGGTCCTGTAACAAACAGCTGCTTTACTTCGGCCTGTGGCCACTGGGAATACTCTTCCAGTCGATGGTCATCATTCCAGCATTCATGCTGCAGTTCAGGTGTGTTGACGTCATCTCGACGCGTTGACTAGTCAACATAATTATCAAAACGAAAGCAGCCTAAAGCCACCCTGACACTTGCACGAATTTTGTCCCCGCATTGCCACGCAATGCGTCGTGGCAAGACCACCCTGACGCTACACGCCATGCCACGCATTGTTCACGAGCTGTTCGCGTTGTGTTCGCGCAAGTTTGCGCCGCATTCACGCATGTACGCATTGTTCGCGCCGAGTTCGCGAAGTGTTCACGCATGGTTCACGCGAGTGCACGCACATGGTGCGAAAATTAATGCGTGCCAAATTTTTGAACATTTTGAAATTCTCGCACGCACCCCCGCACTGCCCCGCACACTTCACACACTCTTCACGCTCGTTCACGAAGACTTTACTCATTGGCACGACGCATTGCGTGGCAGTGCGGGAACGAAATTCGTGCAAGTGTCAGGGTATATAGCTTAATAAGCCCTCCGCACACTACGACCCGACCGGTCGTACGACTCTGCGACTATAGCCCAGTCGTGGCATTCCCAAATTTGACGACGCAGTAACTTTAATATTTTGTAGGCCATCGGGCGCGGGAACACTTTCTTTTAATAATCGGATGACCTTGCTCCTATAGCTGGCATCTTCCGCTAAAGTATTTTTTAACGTAAAAATAACCAGTCTACTTCATAAAACTATTGTATAATAATGTGTGTTAATCATGGACGTAGATACTTACGTAATACCTATTCATCAGGGGGGATGAATGAATAGATCACCCCCCTGATGAATATGAACAATGACAGATCTACGCCCTTGGTGTTAATAACAAATACACTTCATAATCCATGTCATATTATGTAATCCAGACCAGTGGTGGTCCATTATTTAGTAGTTTATGAATCAGTGCTTCATTATGTTTATGCAGGAGTAATTATTTTACCTTATTTTGACGATCAGGTCCCATCGTGAAGAAGACCGTTCCACGGCATTGGGTGTCAGTAGCGTACTCAGCAAATGTCTTGGTAAGCGCTTTTGAGGGTAAACTGGGCCCTGTTGCAGAAATAATGCAATCAATTGTAAGTTGCAATTAATTGCAAGTCGGTAAAATGTGCACATTTGAACCAATCAGATCTGCGCATTAATTTAGTCACATGATCTGACTTGCAATTAATTGCAACTTTAAAATCGATTGCATCTGTTTTTGCAACGGGGCCCTAGGTATACTGAAGGATAAATTGCAAATTGTACTGTCGGAGGACAAATTGCCAAGCTAGCGATAATGAGAATAAATAAGTATAAACAAAACATTGTTTGGGGGGAGGGCTATAGTAGAGTATGATAGTGGGCGCACAATTTATATTTCTCAAATAAGGTTAATGTTTTTTTCAATGTATTTAGTTTAGGGAAAGGGGAGGGCGGATGTGCCCCCAAAGCTTCAAATGTACATGTATCATTTACGAATTACCGTGTATAATAATGACCTCATACTACCGCGATACATGAATGACCAATCTACGTCAACGAATAAAAATAAGTAATAAAATATTAGCTGATAATGATAATATCATTCATCATTCAGTCGATTGTAATACTATCAGTTGTACGTTCATGTCTGTATAATATTGTTGCCTATCACAGCTTTGATCCCGGCACCCATTTACTTTGGAGCTATCCTGGAGAAGGCATGCCTCCTGTTTCAGCAGTCGTGCGGGAAGACCGGCAACTGCCTCGTCTACGACATCGTCGCCTTTAGGCTGGTCTTCACCCTCTTCGCTTCCTGCACCAAGGCCATCGGCTTTTGTCTATTCGTTGTGGCTTTCCTTACGGTCCGCATAAAATGAGGGAACCAATAATTAGCGCTCACTCGCTTCATGCGTGCATGCACCAAGATCATCGGCATCTTTCTAATTCTATAGGCGTCGTGGCTTTCCTTACGGTCCGCAGAAAATGAGGGCACAAATTTGATCACTAGCTGTCGAGCTTCTCGATTATACGGGTAGCAAGTAATACTGGCCTCTATGTTCTGTTGATGAAAGGTTTGGACAGAACCGATCTGGTGGAATTGATGCTGTGGATTCACCATCATGCTACCACTCACAGAACAATAGCAATTCTTGTTGACCAAATTGTCTATTCACCGGTGACCTATCGTATATACATGAGGAACAAGGGTGTAGCTTGGAGGCATATATAAACTGGGTTCCAAAAGAAACTTATCACTTCTTCAGAGCGACGCTCACTAAAGGTGGTATCTCACCGGGCTGGAGACTAGTTGGCGACTAGTTGGCGACTCAGTCTCCGCTGGTCGCGGAGACGTCTCCGCGACGTCGCCGCGACGTCTCCTGGAGACTAGCCGGGTCTCCGGGGAGTCGCGGGAAAATCAAACATGTTCGATTTTCGACCATCAGTCGCGGAGACTAATTTTGTCCGCGACTGGGGAGACGTCGCCGCGACGTCGCCGCGACCTACTGGAGACCAAGGCGACTGAGAGGATACGTTGCGGAGACGTCTCCGCGACACTACTTGACGTTGCTTGACCCACTTTAGAGACCACGTGACTGAGTTATTTATCATTTGGTACAGTTTGTTCCTGCTCCCATGGATACGTCGCGGAGACGTCTCCGAGACTTCGCCTTGGTGAGATTGCAAACCATTTTCGGGTCTCCCGAGTCGCCGCGACTACCGCGACTGATCAGTCGCGGCAGTCGCGGCGACGTCTCCGTCGGTGAGATACGCACTTAAAATCCATAGCATCAAATTGAATCATATTTAGACACATAAGCTATCATTCTCCTTATGAAGCATATCTGAAAATTGAAAGGTTGCTTTTGCCAAAAAAGAGAAAATGCGATGGAATCGCTACAGGTCACTTTACAAAAATCACAGAAACTGCTCGCTGCGAACCTCCACGAAAGGCGGTCTATTCAGAACTTTCAATAGCTATTCATTCAACATCAAAGGCGGGATATGTAACCATCAGGATGGCTATTGTCCGTACCGAGCTCCGTGCCCAGAAGGCGAGCAGTTTCTGTGATTTTTGAAAAATTACCTCTTGCGATTTCACCTTATTTTTTTCTTTGTTGACTAAATCAAACATAATTTCGTTTAGATGTACATGCTGAGGAATATTATAGCTAATCTATGCCCAATTATGATTCATTTTTATGCTTTAGATTTTAATGTGTGTCGCTCTGAAGAAGTGATAAGTTTCTTTTGGAACCCAGTTTACATGGGGGCACGTCTCCACTCCCACACAATAGTTGATGCCCCCTCAAAATAAATTAAGTGGTTCTGATTTTTAAAAAAAGAAGACAAAAAAAGTTTTTGAAAAGGGTCTGTCGTGGGAAGCGTCAGTCAATACTTTTTATGCCTCCGCAACGAAGTAGCCGGAGGCATTATGTTTTCGGGTTGTCCGTCCGTCCGTCCGTCCGTCCGTCCGTACGTCCCGTTCTCGTGATCGCGTTATCTCAAGAACCGATTGACGGATTCTCACCAAACTTGGTTCATGTATGTATCCTGGGGTGACAATGAACTGATTATATTTTGGGGTCATGAGGTCAAAGGTCAAAGGTCACAGGGCTCATTATATATGCAAAAATAGATCGTGATCGCGTTATCTCAAGAACTAATAGACGGATTCTCACCAAACCTAGTCCAAGTATGTATCTTGGGGCGCCAATGAACTGATTCGATTTTGGGGTCATGAGGTCAAAGGTCAAAGGTCACAGGGCTCATTATATATGCAAAAATAGCTTGTAATTGCAAAATCTCAAGAACTGAATGTCATATTTCAATCAAACTTGGTACCTGAATGTATCCCAGGAAGCCATTGTAGCCTTCAGATTTTGGGGTCAAAGGTCAAGGTCACATGACTCATTAAGCAATATCTCAAGAACAAGTTGACAAATAACCATCAAACTTGGTACCTACATTGTATTTGTATCTTTTAATTTTTACTATTAAAATTGAGTTGAAGAATTCAGTGCATGTTAATTTGGGCTTGATATAAATCACGCAATGGTGGAGGCATCATTTTCGACTGCGCGCAGTCGAAGATCCATCTAGTTTTTTTTTAGACAGATAGTGAAAATATCAAATAAAAAACCAACTAACATCGAAAACCGTTGTGTCAAGCATAATTACTCAATATTAATTATGTATGTTAATGTTTTCACTCTTACAGAACCTCAATTGTTGTTTCTTTGTTTTGATATGTTAGTAATTGTTTAGGTATTATGCTATGATTATTTTATGAAGACCATTCAGGGGCGGATCTAGCTTTTTGCTAAGGGGGGGGGGTTGACCCAATGACGATTCGGAGCATCGTCCATGAGCCGCGAAGCGGCGATTTTTTTTTTGCTATTTTGAACCCCCGTAAGTGATTTGTTTCACTTTTTTTCCACTTTTTTCACTGATACATTTCACTTGGCAGCACAAGGGGGGGGGGGGGGGGGGGGGTGTTAAACCCCCTAACCCCCCCCCCCCCATAGATCCGCCACTGCCATTTGATTTGCCATACTTTATAATTATTACTTAAAGGGATAGTTGAGTTCTGGTAAAGAGAGTACAGTTTTGGTCAAACCGAATTTTAGTAGCCAAAACCTGCACCATTACATTACAAACTAATAGTTATGACTCTGCCATGCTTGAAAGGAATTCAAAATTACAAACGACTAAGTAAAAAGCCTTTTATCAAACAGAGCCGTTCAAACTCAATATGGCGCTCTCTAAAAACTCATTGGTTTAAACCATTTAAAATAAAATATTGTGCATGTGAAGGTTCGTAAAAATAGTAATTAGATAGAGAGATAATCAACAACTATTACAAAATTTCTTTTGAAAATGTTTGAAAACAGGAAGCATTTTAAAACAATTTGTAACGGTTTGTTCAAAATTATCTAATACTTGTGGGGCCCCACATTTATTACAAATAGTTACGTTTATGGATATTTCAGCCGTTTCTGAACCGATTTTGATCAAATAAAGTTTATTCTGTCATTAAAATATTATGCTCTTTCAAATTTTACACTCAGTTTTTCATTATCTCACAAAAAAATTATTATGTGTAGCGCCCTCTCTACCAAAACTCAACTATCCCTTTAAATGAACAAATTAAATAATCTGGTGTGCACGAAACTTATCAAGCCTCTTTATGGCTTTTAATATTGTGCACCCCTTTCCGAAATTATTAATTAATATTTCTTTTAACAAATTGTTTGAATGGTTCATATTGTAAATCTTGCTTTCATTTCTTTTCTTCTATGTGTTTTTTTTAATGCCGTTAATGTAAATAGTTGTAATGCTTTTGTAATTTTTGTTTAATGTTTTTATTGTTATGATTCTTTGAAATCATGTATTTTTCAATTTGAACTTGAATCGGAATAAATGCTCAAAATGAGACACGTTATAAATTTTTTAATTTATTATTTTAATTTTCAGTATTGTAGGACCGTTTGATATTATCAATCACTATTTTTGTGTGTTGATTTGTTTAATTTTATGCTCTGACTATGAACATTTATATTTTGTATATGTTTTGTTTCTTATACTTTGCTTTGGTACACGTTGTAGAAATAATTACTAATATTGTATAATAGTTATATAATCAAATTTATTTTCTTAATTCATGCCGTTAATGTAAATAGTTGTAATGCTTTTGTAATTTTTGTTTAATGTTTTTATTGTATATGATTCTTTGAAATCATGTATTTTTCAATTTGAACTTGAATTGGAATAAATGCTCAAAATGAGACACGTTATAATTTTTTTAATTTATTATTTTAATTTTCAGTATTGTAGGACCGTTTGATATTATCAATCACTATTTTTGTGTGTTGATTTGTTTAATGTTATGCTCTGACTATGAACATTTATATTTTGTATATGTTTTGTTTCTTATACTTTGCTTTGGTACACTTTGTAGAAATAATTACTAATATTGTATAATAGTTATATAATCAAATTTATTTTCTTAATAATGATCGATGATGCATTTGTGCAACCTTTCAGTTTGAGTTTCTACATGGACTTAGTATTTCCAACTGTGATTGCTTTATACCATCCTATCGCTTCATCCTGGAACCCACAAAACTCTAATTTTGCAATCAATATATCATGGAGCACCATATCGAATGCCTTTTCAAGATCTAAAGTCACCAAACCAAAAACTTGCCCACCATCTATGGACTTACTAATATTTTCCGTCAAATTCAATAATGCCAATTCGGATGAAAATTTTGGACGAAAGCCATATTGATTTTTAATTAACAAGTCATTTTCATTTAAATATCTATAGACTTGTTTAAAAACAACTTTTTCTAGAATTTTCGAAAGTACAGGTAGTATACGGATATGGGCCTATAGTTCATATGATTACTCGCATCACCTTCTTTAAAAAGGGGTGTTATTCGAGCGCGTTTCCATTCACTCGGTATTACCAAAGACTAAGCGTCTTCGGTATTACACCTTCACTCAAAGATAGATTTATCAAATGCGTGAGAGAATCTATTATCAATGGAGACGAGTCCTTCAAAATACAAGATGGAATGGCATCAAGACCAGTAGCCTTATTGCGGGGTGTTTCATCAAGACACTTTTTAACTTCTTCAACAGACACTTGACTAAAGCTAAATGTGGTATTGACTTTAGACACAAATTGTAAGGGATTATCTTTAAATTGTACAGTTTGTCCACGATTCGAGGCTATTGTACAGAAATGCTTATTTAAAGAATTTGCAATACTTTTCTGTTCATTATATTCAACTCCTTCAAAAACTATTCTTCTAATTACATTAACGCATTTAGTGGTTGGAATCAATTCTCTTAAAACTTTCCATATCATTGTAGAATTACCAATATTTTCTTTTATACTATCAATAATATATTTCCGTTTAGCTTTTCTTACATTCGACGTAACTTGATTTCGTAATTTTCTAAAATGTTCCCAACTAGCGTCAGTATTTGTTCGTTTAGCAGTCTTTTTAGCTTTTTCTCTCTTACGAATAAGATCAAAAATTTCCCGTGTCGAATTCTTTTCTTTTTTACTGGTGCATGTTTATTCAAAACAAAACGAATTTTATTTATCCAAATTGCATATGCATTTTCTATAGAATATTCATCTAAAACATCGTTCAAAGAAATTTGTCGAAGATCACTAACGAAAGACTCAATATCAATTTTCTTAATATTACGTGAAGTAATATAACAATGATTTCCATCAAATCTCGGTTTACATTTACGCCATGAAAAAATCACCATGTCATGGTCACTTAACTTAATGGAACTACATTGCATCGAGTAACATTGTCAACTGTTTGATTGATTGATTTGATTTGAATTGATTTCCATATTTCACAAATAAATGTTGAACAAGTAATGATACAAACAAACAATACATTCATAAACGAAATACAATTAAATAAATAAATTGTAGACTAATATACAATAAAATATTACATAATCAACAATTTGTTTGTTATTAACATAACGTGAAATATGGGGGAACCAAAATGAAGCAATGCTTGTAAAAACATTTGGTTCCCAGGGGTAATTGTGTCTAATCAATATTTAATCAAACAAAATGTAATGAAAGAAAACGAACAAAGAAAGACAAAAAAAGAATAAAAGAAAGAAAAAAGGCGACAAGGTGCCATGCCAAACAACATTTTTTTTTTGTTAGACCACTATAGAAAGAAATATTACAAGGGTATTACAATCGATCCAACCGAATAAGAATACAACAATATAAACTTACTTATGAAAGAACAATAAGGTTATATAAATTAATGAAACTTAACTAAACAGTAATTATTTCGAGTACTTAAGCAATAACAATAATTTTAATTTACGTTTAAATTCACGGAGAGAGGGGCTTGTAGTAATTTCGTTTGGAAGATCATTCCAGAATTTTGGACCAGAAAATAAAATTGTTTTTTGGGCAAATAGTGTACGCGTTCGTGGCAAATGAAAGGAACCACTCTGCCGAGTGTTGGAGTATACACATGGTCAATTAGCGATTGAGAGTGTTTTGAGACCCTCGTCGCTGTCTATACACATTGTGTCAAACCATATTCATCTGCCACTCTACACAGCCGATTAGTATTGTTTGATGAAGGTTTGTGCAATACATCACAGTTTAAGTCACCAACCAAAACAAAATCACATAAATGGGTTTCAATGTCTTGCAAAATATTTTCTAATTTATCAAAAACATAAATTTATACTCGAGTCCGGTGGTCTGTACCAAGACATTAATATAAAAGGTTTCTGTTTATACAAATTAACTTGAATACAAATAATTTCTAAATCGTGGTTCTGATATTCAGTAAGAATCTTGAAATCCACTGTGTTCCGTATAAACATAATAACTCCACCTCCATTTCTGTTTCTATCATTACGAACAATATTGTAGCCATCAATATATATTTCATTATCCGACACAGAACCATCTAGGCGTGTCTCACACATCGTCAAAATATTTATTTTTGCTTCATCCAAGAGTAATCTTATCTCATAAATATTTTTCAACAAAGAGCAAACATTTAGATGAGCAATGCTTAAACCGGATATTGATTTAAGTTCACTACACACAGCATCGAAATTAATCTCTGAGTTAACCGAATTTTCCTTATCAATGTCAATATCATCAACGCTTCAATCTCCTGCACTTCGGTCTACTGGGCGGTCCCTGCATGCATGGAGACAATTTTGTTTTGTTTTCACTCACAATGTGTGTTGATTAGTCACAACGTGCACCATCACCAACACCAACACTAACAACATCATCAACACCACTGGACGATGTATAATGAGCGATTGTGACAAAATAGCCGTAGATCTAACTCAAATTGGCTCTGTGGAGGAGCTCAACGTTCTTGCTCAAACGATGGAAGACAACGCTTTGGAGGAGAACCCCACATCTGAGAAGCCGTCGGAAGGGAACGATAAGAAGGCCCAGAAAGGTGCGTACTTAATGCCAAATAACAGTATTGGGAAACCCCCACACACATAAAACGAAAAATACGCTTTTATCACCAGTCCTATACCATGTGAAAAAATATGTTATAAATTATATTTTAAAGGGATAGTTGAGTATTGGTCAAACTTAACTTTAGTAACAAAAACCTGCACCATTACGGTACAAAGTAATAGTTATAACTTCACCATGCTCGAAAAGTATACGCAATTACAAACGACTAAGTAAAACCCCTGTTATCATTCAAAAAGTGCCGTTACAACTCAAGAGGGCGCTATTTAAAAAAACATTGATTTTAGCCTTTTTTCATTCAAAATTGTCCATTTAATGTTTGTTAAAATAATGATTCAATAGAGATATCATCAACGACTTTTTAAAAACCTATTCTGATTTTTTTTCTAAGTAGTCTTCGAGCATTTTAAAATTTTTTAAAAAAAAAGTCTAAATATCGCCCGGTGATTGCCGGTGAAGAACATTTTGAATACAAATATATTTATGGATATTTCAGCCGTTTTTGAACCGATTTTGATCAAATAAAGTTTATTCTGTCATTAAAATTGTATGTTCTTCCGAATTTGACAGTCAGTTTTTCATTATCTCACAACAAAATATATTGCGGGGCACTTCGGGAAATACCAATACTCAACACTACTATAATATAATGTAAACTATAATATAGAGGTGTGGACAAAACTGCTTTGAAATGGACTATTTTGAGCAATAAAATGTTAAAATTAAAAAAATATTATTGCAATATAGATTTAATTCAACCACATTATAATATGGTGCATGCAAAAGCTAGTCATGGCATGCGGGCTTGTCGACCGTCTAGCCACTAATACCCAGCCCGGCGAAGAGGGACGAACGGGCGGCGAATTAAGGCTGAATCTTAGCGGCGTGCTGGCGGCGTGCATGAAAGTTTCGCCTGGTATTTACTTTTTCAACCGTATTGATAATTATAGTTTGGCCAATATAGATACTTTCGGTAACTTTCCCAATACTGTTATTTGGCTTTAAATTCCGTTAAAGTGATCCAACTTTAATAACCAAAATCACTTCGAGCTTTCACGCTTCTCCTGTACCTTGTTGTTTGGCTTATGGTATAGCAGAATAATGATATAGGTTTAAATGTTTCAAATGTCTCCCTAATTATAGATATATTTATGGTTGAATTGATAATCATTCCGGAACGTTTTTCGGTTGTAGTAAAAATCAATGGGCCGTCGGTACACTAAAAACTTGTACATTCTCATTCACAAGAATTTCCCAAATGGTATAATTATGATTGAAGACCATTTTAGTACAATTTTTATGAAATTAATGGATCACTTTAAATGTGTGTTTTGAATTATAACTGTCTTCAGAACCCCGAGGCCACAATACTGATTAGTTTACGTATAACTATACATACACACAATATGACCACCGTCACCAGCATAGAATGTCAAGAGCATTTCTTCACTCATTTAATTCCCAGCATATATATTGAAAACACTATGACAACCGACACCACGATGTGAATCAAAATATTATATAAATACAATTAATGCATATTATTTGTGTTGTACATGTATATATATGTTACAATGCAGAAACACAATGTTCCCCAAACAAGAGGCGTGCGAAATGGTAATTAAAAGCTGCACTATAATAATTATATTGATATCAATACAATATTTGTACAACACGTATGCACAATGTATGGGTAACTTAATAGATTAATGATTATTAGGACAGATAGTTTACATCAGGTTCTGTCCTCTCGTGAGGTTTGCCATTATTGACACGTCGATAACCCGAAATCAATATCAATTTTTAGAGTGGATAATGTAAATAAATACACAACATCACCTAAAGCCACCACCGCATGAGCACCGATAACAGTTTTTTTTAATGGAACATTTGGCTTATTTTTCTGTATTTAATGATTTGTAGGTTGAGATGTTGCCATCTCAATCTTATCATAATCATATTTCAACAATACTAATCAATAATGTATAAGACCAGCATATACATGCTTTCTTGGACCATTTTGAAGAGAAAAAAAACCAGCTTGTATACATAGCTAACAAATGCAAACAATCCCATACAATACGTAAATTAACATGACCAATATAACACAGGGGCGGATCTAGCTTTTTGCCAAGGGGGGGGGGGGGGGGGTTTGACCCATTGACGATGCGGAGTATCATCGACGAGTCGCGAAGGAGCGATTTTTTTTTGCTATTTTGAACCCCCGTAAGTGATTTTTTTCTCACTTTTTTCACTGATACATTTTCACTTGGCAGCCCAAGGGGGGGGGGGGGGGGGTAAACCCCCTAACCCCCCCCCCCCCCCCCCCCCCGTAGATCCGCCACTGTAACATATGTATCATAACTTTCTGATTGCTGCTATTTCTTCACAAGATGAGGCCGATCTCAAGCGCCACCCTTTCCTCAACCCCTGGACGTTTTTGTTGCTAACGTGCATAGCCAGTGCCTTTTACATATCGGCCGTCGGGGGGATCGTCAGCGCATCTCTCAACACCATCGAACGACGCTTCCAGCTCAAGAGCTCTGAGTCGGGAGCCATCACTATCATCAATGATGCTTCAGGGATGATCTCCATTCTCTTTGTCACCCACTTCGCCCACTCCCGGCACCGACCAAGGATCGTTGGTGAGTTAAGAACGGCTTGATAGTTTACAACCTAGACCGTGGGCCGAGGCATGACAATTTTGTTGTAGGTATGTCCAATAAGGTATTTGAAGCAACATTTTGCGATTGACTGGTAAACAGCTAAAACAAAGAAATGGTTAGATTTCGTTGCTATGGTAAAATTGCTCCTTAGCAACGTTGACAAATGTACCTCTAAATATACACTTTTCTCCGTTTTAGATGTATATGAATACAAACTGTAATCTTCCATCTTAAAAAAAAATGAATATTATGGATTGACAGCTGAACTTCGGTTGCTAGGGACATATCTCTCCCTAGCAAAGGTAAAGTATGTACCTATACATTTTCTTTAAAGGGATAGTTGAGTATTGGTAAAACTTAACTTTAGTATAACCAAAACCTGCACCATTACGGTACAAAGTAATAGTTATAACTTCACCATGCTCGAAAAGTATACACAATTACAAACGATTAAGTAAAACTCCGGTTATCATTTAAAAAAGAGCCGTTACAACTCAAGAGGGCGCTATTTAAAAAATCATTGGTTTTAGCCTTTTTTCATACATAATTGTGCATTTAATGTTTGTTAAAATAATGATTCAATAGAGATATCATCAACGACTTTTTAAAAACCTATTCTGATTATTTTTAAAGTAGTCTTCGTGCATTTTTTTTATATTTTTCTAAAAAGTCTAAATATCGCCCGTTGATTGTCGGTGAAGAACATTTTGAATAAAAATATATTTATGGATATTTCAGCCGTTTCTGAACCGATTTTGATCGAATCAAATTTATTCTGTCATTAAAATTGTATGTTCTTTCGAATTTGACAGTCAGTTTTTCATTATCTCACACAAAAAAATCGGGGGGCACTTCGGAAATTACCAATACTCAACACTACCTTTAAATACCCTAAATTGTTTATATTTGTTATGCAGAGAATAACTGACACACATCAAACCATACAAACATGCATTCTCCTACCCATCTACCTTGCCTTCTCCCACACACACATACACACACACACACACACACACACACACACACACACACACACACATATACACAGGGGCCGCGGGGGGGGGGGGGCTGGAGCCCCCCCCCCCCACTTTTGTTGTCTTAAAAGAAAATGACATAAGCATAACATAACAATTATGTAATAAATGATACTCATTGTGGTGTGAGATAGATTGGGGCGGGAGGGGTGGTGTTCAACTCCTCAATCC
>JBAMJV010005439.1:0-37928 GCA_037951105.1 Echinarachnius parma
CCACCCCCTGGAATAACAGTCTAAGGATACGAGGTCGGGTATTAAGCAAACTGCTAATGAATATTCGATACAGCCCTTCAAATGTTGTAATCTCTCGTACGGGGGTTTACCCTCCTAGGTAAATCTAACGAGCTTTCATTTCCATCTGCGCTTTCTAGGCCGTTGAGTACAAACTTGGAGCATTCTACTGGAAGCTCGTGGAGTACATGGACAAGCTATATCTCCTTGGCTACCAGACGCAGAAAGCAGGAGGGAAACCCGATGAGCTGATCCCCATAGGAGCGTGCACCACGGATTTCCAACCCCCTCTCAAGGCGCAGGACAACGTTCATGGAAAAAACGCGTTCTTTTGCGTTCAGCGACTTGATAAAGACATGCAGATATTCCTGAGAGCTGATAATAAGTAGGTTAAAGCCCCTTATACACACTTTTTTTGAGGGTCAATCTTACACCTATATACGTAGGTGCAAACCGTTGCCACGTGGGGAGCACCTGTATAAGAGCAACATTTCACCTTTTGGTTAAGGTGCAAAGGGAACCTTAATGGGTTGCACCTTGAAGGTGCAATATTGCATCCTTAGGAAAGGTGCAACGTTGCACTTAAAAATAGATGGGCACAATTGCACCTTCAAGGTGCATCTTTGAACTGTTAGTTAAAGGTGCAAAGGGGAGCCTTAATGTGTTGCACCTTGAAGGTGCAATATTGCATCCTTAGGAAAGGTGCAACGTTGCACTTAAAAATAGATGGGCACAATTGCACCTTCAAGGTGCATCTTTGAACTGTTAGTTAAAGGTGCAAAGTTGCACCATAAAGGATAGGTGCGAATATGCCCTTTCATGGCGTAACGTTGCACCTTTGAATTAAGTGCAAAGATGAACCTGGTGCATTGTTGCACCATTGTACATTAATATTAAGGTAAAACGTTGCACGTTCTGCAAAGTTGCACCTTACGTAGAGGTTGCAAGGTGCACCAAGATATGTTAGGGTAAATGGGCAAAGATGCTGCTCAACGGTTGAAAGTTGCAATTTTAACATAACTGCCAGTGTAGCAACGGTTTGCAAAGCAACATATTTCAAGGTGAAAAGTGGCACCTTTTTTTCTGCGTGTGTATCTAGCTGATGGCCAGATACTTGTGTAGAACATCACAGGTAAATAATATATGGTACTGCAACAATTCCAAAAACATACATGTAAATACTTTACATAAAATATTTATATTTATACTAACACAAGATGCGCCGTTTTGCTCTGAAAATGCGTAAACCCTTAAAGGGATCTAGTAACTTTGTTGACATGTGCAAAAAGTGATAAATGGTTGATACAATGTATATTGAAGTTAAATGGACGTTAAATGGCCAAGTAATGGAATGAGCAAAAATGCAAAGTGATATTCAATAACTCATTGCACAGACTTTGTACACGGTTTCGATGATCCAGTGGATAATTTAACATCTGAACAATTCAATCGTAAATATCTTTTTAACGAACTGGAAATTCAAACAAACTAAACTTGTCCCATGATTTTATCGTTAAGACAAATACAACAAGGTATTAGGGAACAGCTAGAATTTCAATTGGATTTTTAGGATTTGGACAATGTTACTATTAAAGTCCCTTTAAAGGACAATGAAACTATGGCTTTTGAATAACACAGTACATTGGCACACAATAGAAGCATCGGGTATGTCTCAGGGGCCATATTTGGGAGGCGCAAAAGAGCCTTTTGGCCCCGGGAAGACCCCGCCAGAGTCACTCATATATTTTGATTTGTTACATTCCCCTCTTAATGTTCATGTGTTCAGAAATCAGTACGCTTTTCAATGCACCAAACCCCTCTGGGCTGCCGGTCTAATATAGGTTTAGTTTCCCGCTCAATTTTGCGATTGTGTCATTCGAATTGATAATAGGAGCAAACAAATTCGCGCGATTTGCAATCGCCGTGTCAAAGCAGCATTCGAATTCGTCAATAGTCGTTCAAAATCACGTAGGAGCAAGTGAATTTGCACAAAGAGCATACCTTTTCATCAATGGTCAATCGAATTCGCGAAAGGGCAGTTGACAGTTGGCTGCACATTCGCGAATTCGAATGCCCATAAATGAACTTCTGTGCCTATTCACGAAAGCTTATGCGTATGCAAGAATTCGTTTGCACTTATTCGGAATTTGGAAGACCAATACCAACGATTACGCGGTAATGCGTGAATTTGAATGACCCTTAATGAATTCGATTGAAAAAAAGTGTAAAATTGAGCGGGAAAACCTATATCTTGAAACGTTAACATGGTTAAGCTATCGTGTATAGGGTCAATCGTTTCCCTGGACAACAACCACCCATGAGGCTTGTCTTCATCCTTTGCAGACCTACATGAACAACAGTACGTTCTATAAACTGTTATTTTTTCAAATTTGTGATTAATTTTCAGAAGAATTAGAGATAAATGGACAAAGAAAATAGTGGAAAAACTGGCCGAGCCAATGTACTTCCCTTCGGGGAGTTCATCAGATGGCACTATGTCAACTATTTCCGTGGGTGACGCTCGGCTTAAAGATGTCTCTTCCAGCGTCCATGGAACGTGTGACACCACTCCTGATGCGGTTTTGAACTGGAAACGAAATCAATCCGCACCGGCACAGCTAGGCATCACCGTACCGGCAGAAGCAAGCGCCACCTCCTACGATGACAGGAGTGATGGGAAAGTAAGTGCTTTATTGAGTACCACATGCAGTGGTGTCTCTTCACATTGCCCGTGCATACACCCACGATTGTTGACATTTTCGTGAACAAAAAATGTATTCGCGAACTTATAATGTTCGCGAAATGAAGAAAGAGTTATAATTACGATGTTTGCGGTGATGAGAAACATTTCATGAAAATGTTCGCGAAATGTAAAACAGTAGGGTACTTTTTCGTGAATGGGCAGAAGATCAATTTTGTTTGTGTTCTTGAAGTCTGAAACGGGGTATTTTTGTGAATGTGTACTTTAAATGGAAAAAAGTTATGGTTACTTCCGTGTGTCAATTTTTGCCCGTATTTTTCTTGAAAAGGGGGTTTAATTGCCTGAAAATGTACTTGAACGTCGCGGCTAGACATGCTAGAGGGTCTATTCTTTGTAACTTCAAGAACGATCTTTTTTTTTTTTTACACTTTTGGATATCAACTGATGCCACCGGGCAATCTAACTACGTCATATTATTATCATGCTCTTGTTATTCTTTATTTTCTTCTGCTTGGCAATTTCTTCTCAGTATGCTGCACTGAACCAACCGACGTCGGACAGGTACGAAGAATTAGTTCAAGCGAATCTCATCCCACACTATGGTGAGTCTGATCCATTGGTGAACTCTCAGGCTAAGGAGTACCAACCACCAGTGTTTCCAAGCACTAGCCCAGGATCAGGACAATTTTCTGTCGCCAGTGAGCCGGAAACCTTACTTAGCTCTCCACCGTCAGGAACGGGCCAGCGTGGTAATGATGCTCGGCCCACGAGCCATAAGCCCGGAGCTGGTATGCCTTCGAACGGCTCTTCTGGGCCTAAAGCCATGATGGCAGTACCATTAGTTATACCATCTGATGTCTACGATGAACCTGCATCGCCGACTTCCGTGCGGAATCTCGCGCCTTATGATGATACAGTTGTCGGTGTGACATCCGTCATGAAGCGAGGGTCACCTGGAAAGACACCAACAAAGAAGAATCGCCGTGCACCCAGTCCGCCTGGTGATCGGGTTACGCATGACTCTTTCACCCTCAAGGTGAGTAATTTATGCAATGGATGTGATGGTAATAATTAAACATAGCAACCCAGAACTTGCACTCAGCCGACACCCAAATAACATCACTCCGAACGACCCTGTAATTCGTCGGTTTGGTGTCGGTCTCGATTTGGTTTGCCTAAAGCCCGGCGCAGACAGAGCCGACTCGACCCGATCCGACTGGTTTTTCAGTCAGGCTAGAGTCAGTTTCGCTCAGTCGGAGCCGATCCAACATGTTGAATCGGCCTCGAATGACCTCCGACTGGCACTTGACTGGAAAAACCGGAGTCCTGAGGCAGCGCATACTGAGTTAATCAGGCTGAAAACCAGTCGGATCGGGTCGAGTCGGCTCTGTCTTTATAGTCCTTACTTTACCGAACCGATCAAGAAGTGTATAGTTTGTACCGAAAAGTGTCACTAATTGCCTTATCCCATAAAGGCGCAGTCACATAAACAGTAATATGGTTGATGTGACTGCGCCTTTATGTGCCTCTTTGGGCCAAAACACTTTTCTAAAGTTTCAATTTCACAGTCAATGCGGCGCCTTGTTTAGAAGCCTCACATCGGTTTCGGGCTTATGGACGCCTCTACTTCAACGAAACCAAGTTCCAACCAAATAACACATTAAAAACAAGGACACAACGCATTTTCTTGACCTGTATTCATCTTATACGACCACTTTATCTCTGCCGACATTTAAACGAATGGATCCGATATTTTTATTTGTGACCGGCTATAGCAAAACCCTGCACTTGGCGGTAAAAATCAAAATATAGACTTTCATACCATTAGAAAGGCCTCATCACAATCCTTCATTTGATGCTTTGTTCTAACAAATTGGTCAATAATTATTGGCGAAGATATGATTGTTTCAATTTTACAATCATAAGTCTTTTACACACACTACGTGAACTAAATGCCCATTTCTTCAAAACATGAATTACCGACAAGTGCAGGGTTTTGCTATAGCGGGTCACAAATGGTAAGCAATATCAACTTATCTGTGGTGACTCAATTTCCCCAAAAATGATACCCCTTCAAATAAGCCAATTAGTACAATTCATAATAAGGAGTATGTGTAGTTGTCTTATAGGCATGAAATTGTATATTTTAACATAAATGCTTAAACATAATTACCGTATCTTTACATGTGTTCATGCTTTGCGTTGTACGTCCTTTTTGTAAACAGGCCGAATCTCATCGATACGTCAACGTTCCACCGCCTCAACTTCCTCCAAGAAATAATCCCTCACAAAGAGGAGCAATGTCACCATGGTCACGGGTAAGCAAATTTTGTTTTGTTGTCCGTATTCCAATTGAAATGGGAGTCAAACGCTAGCATTTTCGCTGACTTCTTCCCGTCACTGCTAGTCGTATATTACCTCAGTCTTGGGAATCACTAAGGTACAGTAATGGAAATCATCAATGTTTATGAAAATCTTATCTTTTTTTAACCACCACTGGAGGCTGCCATGTTTTTCAACTGTACAGTATGAAACGTCATCTGACCTTGCACTAACAAAAGCGGGTTGCATAACCACTGACATAGCAGCAGATTTAGCAACAGCGGAAACATAACCCGCCTTTGTCAGATGACGTTTCATATCATGCGTACAGTACCGTTGGAAAACATGGCAGCCTCCAGTGGTCAGTCAAAACAGTCGATAGTGTTTGGAAAACATCGATCATTTCCATTTTTAGTGATATCTTAGAGCAAAAAATTATAGAACTAGAAGTGACAGGAAATATGAGATTATCAGTAGCGGAAAGCAAAAATTCTAGCGTTTCGCGTTTCCCTTTAATGCATTTAAGGGGCGGTGATATACCCCCATTTCCCTATCAACATATGGGGCAATGGCCCGATTTATTTTCAGTGACACAAGTTTAGTCCAGATCTAACTTTGTTTGAATAACTCAAATTACTGGTAACTGGTTAATCAATATACACAAATGAATTTGTCTAGATACGCGTGTAACTCCTCATCATCAGTGCTAATCCCTCTACTTATCGGCATCCAGACAAAGGAGCTCTTGACATTCCAGTGTAACGGTTTAACCAGTCACCAGTAATATGAAGTCCTTTTTTTTATCCCAGTAAACCTGGATTTAAAGGACACAAAGTTACAAACGATTTACCCAAGTCGAAATTCCCATAGAATCAAAACCCATAGGAAACCCATAGGAAACCCATAGAAACACATAGAAACCCATGTTCCACTTTCCCTATTCAGCTATTGAAACCCACAGAAACCCAAAGAAACCAATAGGCCTATGGGTGTCTACGAGTTTCCTATGGGTTTTGGTTCTATGGGAATTTCGACCTGGGAATCCACTACACTGGAATGTCAAAAGACCTTTTACTGTTATATACGCAAATATGTGTTCATCTATAATGAGGAGTTACAAGCATACCTACTTACATTTTGGACCTACAGTATGTGGAATTTTGACTAGGTTTCGATGTAAGATCTTATTAAAAATGCAAATTTAATACGGTATATGCCTTGTGACATAATGTACATACATGCAAGGGGGGTTGTTGACAGTCCGGTGTCATGGTTTAACCAGTCACATGTAGTATTGAGTCCTTTTATCAAGATCTTTTACTTTAGGAGGGGCCATATCCAATGAACAGATTGAAGTAATATACTATAATTGAAGTTCACATGTAGAATATATTTGCACATAGAAAGCTATATCATAATAATAGTATGTTTATTTAATTGGTTTTCTTATTGGTTTTTTTCATAAATGAGCTTTGTTGAGATGCATGATAATTTCCATATACATTATATTCTTATTATTCAACTGTTCCGACAGTTATGTCCACTAACCCACTTTCATATGTTATTTTTAAATGCAATTATCCTGGTTAGATACATAGAACCATTATTATGTAGTGTAATTGGTATCGTCATAACGTATAATGCTTGCATCATAATCAATGTGTTCCTGTTTGAAGAAAATCTCTTACGTACCATAAACATTCATGAACATAAACATGATAATTATAACAGCTTCATTTCAACTAATCACTTTCAATTAAGTCAGTCATTATTCAATTTCTCCCCATTTGTTTCATTTCTTTTCCAAACCTGTCTTGCACCGTAAAAACAACCAGGCCACTTTCGAACACTACGTCGGGTACGTTTTCTATTTGAGTATAAGTATAACATGCAGTTGGTGGCATACGAATGCGCTATAAAGACTAAAATCAGTAAAACTAAATAGTGAATACATTATTTTGTGATTTTAACGCTCTAAAGCCACAAATTCTGAAAACCGCTACCGTGGGAAGTGGTTTAAGTTCTAAGAAACATAAGTCAAGTGTGTATTTATTTCAGCAAGTTTCATAGACCAATAAAGTGAAATGAGTTCTAAATAAAGTTTTAAAATGTTATGAAATATAATCATAATGATGCTTTGTTTGTCGTAGCCATGGTGAAAATAACTAATTTAATGACTTAATGTATGACATATTGTCATAGACCACACCGCACTATTCCATTTCACCTTATATCTTATACTTTTGTATTGCATGTATGTATTAATTTATTTATTCGTGTACGTATTCACGATTTTTTTAAAATTCATTAAAGGGAACTAGTTACTTGTTGACATGTGCAAAAAGTGATGGGTGGTTGATACAATGAATATTGTTGTTATCTGATATGTCCACTGGGTGTTGTGTGAAAATGTTAAGTAAAATGAACGTTATATGGCCGAGTAATGAGCAAAAATGCTAAGTGATATTCACTAACTCATTGCACTCACATTGTACACGGTTTTCGCGATCCATTGGATAATTTAAGATCTGAACACTTCAATCGTAAATATCTTTTTAATCGAAAGTGAAATTTCAAAAACCAAAACCTGTCCCATGCTTTCGTTAATACAAATGCAACAAAGTATGATAGAACCGGTAGAATTCCAATTGGATTTGGATAATGTTACTAAGTCCCTTTAACATATTTATGTTTGTGGCTTTTCATTTATTCATACATTTATTTGTAGATTGATATTATTAATCATTTATTTATATTTTTTAATTAAACGTTCAGGATACATCTATAGTCAGTTATACAGGCTGTTTCGCCTTGTTAGGCTCTTCAGTAAATGATAACAATTTCACTTTCAGTTGCAAATGAATACATACAATAGACAATGAATAATAGACAAAGGAGGGTATATTAAAGAGAGGTATGTTATTAAAAGAAACTACTATTAACAGTGTAGGGTGGTGCGATCAAGCAAGTACAATTTTCACAATGTATACATTAGTTGAACTAGAGATGTATCCTATACCTGTATTTTACGACCCCTGTTTATAGCAGTTGAACACTTTACGACTAGTTATAGTATAAAACAACCAGGCTTCCTATTCTGTATCTTGTATTTGTTTATATGTGTATTAATGTTTGTATCTATCATTTCATGTGTAATTGTATCATTCTTTATTCAGGGAATTCCGTGGTGAACAGTTTGACCATACGGTTATTGTAACCGTTGATAAGTCATTCCTGTCTCCAGAAACTATCAAACTGGAAAGCATTGGGTGCAGCATAATATGGTAAACATCTTAAACAATAAGTCACAGTTTGTTTACAGTATTAAAGCATAGGTGTTAGTATACATTATGATTTAGACTTCTACGATGAGTGACTTTGATACCTTTTTATCACTTTTAAGCTCGATAACTGCACTACACTCATTGTGGTATGTTTTATTTGATTAACATATTTTGTATAGACCTTTCCTTCCGATAATTGTTTTTAAAAATATTTGATCGTATCCCTTCAAAGAAATTGGTTATACTAGTATTCTCCTTGTTATTGTTTTATAAATAAAAAAAACAGTGGGTTTCTTTCTACGTTTAGGTTACATCATTCTAAAGGTGAATTCGCAGAGGTTGTTTGAATTTCACTTCTGCCACGGAGAAGCTATGGGCATATACCAGTTGTACCCATATTCATAAAGACCTGCTAGTTTAGCTTCATACCAAGTCTTGTTTGGATGATATGGCTATGTATTAAACACACAATATTTTGGTTGCTAACTAGGTACTATGTAGGCTAAACCAGCTAACCTTACTAGTTAGGGACTAGAAAAACTGTTTGTAGCACACTAAAGTATATCATTGGAAATGCACCAAGCATTGAACTAAGCTGTCGGGAGTTTATGAATATGGGCCCAGGTCCATATATGGCTCTGGTTTTTTTAAAGGTGCCAAAAGGCTTAATGGCACTTTGAGGGCCTGTATTTTTAAAAGCATAACTGAACTGAAAACTTATTTTTGTATTTTCTTATAGCATCCACCTAGATTGATCTCCCATACCTTAACGAAAATATTTGGACTTCCCTTTATATAGGTCAGATAACCCTAAAGGGCCAATTGTTAACGGAAATTTGTCAACCAAAAATGGGTTCAATTATGTTCAGGTATAAAAAAAAAAAAAAAAAAAAACAGATTTTTTTGTTTTTTTATTTGTGGATAATTATGAACGAGTGTGAGTTAAACTTTCAGAAAATTAACGGCGCTTAATATGTAAAGTAATATTTTGACAGTACAATGCCATCAAAATTGGTGTTTCGGACGTTACATCCTCCGTTAACAATTTAACCCCTCATTACCCCTACCAGTACCATAATTTATTGAAATGATATCAGTATGAAAATTGAACTAACAGTTTCCTCATCATATTGCCTAAAAGGGAAATGACTGATTTCTTAAGCCAGCGATTAAAAAAAAAAAAAAACATGAAATGCACACATGCTCTCATTTTCCGTTAACAATTTTGTAACGTCCGAAACAATATTTCTTTAGAAATAATTTTTAAAAGGGGGATAACACAAACAATTATTTATCTCAGTTTTGAAGAGACTTGATGTACCCTCCCAACACAGAAAAAAATAATGTAATAGCTTATTGCGTTATGATTATATATTCAAAATTAACTTTCCGTTAACATTTGTAACGTCCGAAACAAATGTAACGTCCGAAACAAAAAATGTAACTTATAAGCTCATAAGTCACAGGAAAGGGCACATTACATGAATCAATCATCATAATATAAAATAGTATTAATTTTTAAACAAATTTACACATGAATTGGGTAATTAATTGCCAAAACAAATGTTTGAGATCAACCAATGTAAACAAATGTATTTCGGACGTTACATGGGGTAATTGTTAACACAAAATTGATATTTTAGTGCATTTATTTTCAAAATGATAATATATGGTTATTATTATTCATTTAGATCATGTAAATGAAACATAATCATCAAAATACATGATGCTTTAACAACATTTAGATGCTTAGTCTGCCCCAAATCCACATTTTCACCAATTTTTCATCGATTTTCTCAGCTAATTTGTAACCACTAAAGTTTTACAAGACACTTGATATAGTGAATGATATGACTAATCTACTTGGAACAATAACCTTTATTTTGTGGAACTGAAACACTACCTGCTGCAACAACTCCTGTATTTTGTTTACCATTTACAGAATCTTTTGTATGGTATTGTGAGCTCGTTTCGGACGTTACAAAATGGTGTTAACACACATTTTGATTGCACAAAAAATTCAATTTGGAACATTTAAAAAAGTATTATCTACATTTTTCATGATCTATATGCTTCCTGCTCTAGCAAAAGTGTTTTGAAAAATAAATGATCAGTTATTTGTCTCTGGGAAGGAACTTTTATTTTAAAATGTGAGGAATTGCTATTTTTGCCCCATAATTGTTCATGTTGTAAAGTACAGAACTACATGTATACTGATTTTGTTTTTTGTATCACATCAAATGCATTATTAGGTTGATTGCCTTTATAATGTTCTATAAGAAACAAATGTTAAGTCTCTGTTGCATCATTCATTTAGTGGAAATATAGACATTTTCATTAACAAAGCCTTTTAGTATATATACAAAAGTACAGTATAACTATGCTAAATTTACTCTTCTGATATCATTCATTAGTTGCAAAAAATACTTAAACTTGATAAGAAGAAAATAATCTGCGCTGATCCACATGTTTTACTGACAATAATTACAATGTTAATCATTTGTATTTTAAAAATCCACATGTTAAAACAAAAGTTAGTTTTGAAATACTATATGGCATATGCCATGTAAACTATATATAGGTACATGTACACCAAGATAATTCCTTATCTTATTCTTAAGACAATTTCCAGAACATTACTGGTTTATGATCAATTACATTTTTGTGCAAGTCAACTATCTTCGAAAAATATAACCATATCTGCTTGAACAAATATAATTTCTTGACCGTAACCTTATGTGGTACATACAAGTGTACTGTACATGTGCCATTATAACTTGAATTTGAGGTTTTGCTAATATCATATTGATCAGTAATGCATTTCTGACAGTTATTCTAATTTTCGATAATAGTTTGATAAAATTAGTTTGAGCTTCATATTTTATCAAAATAAGAAAATGGAAAATTTAAATCATATACAATGTATGTCATTGTACAATACATATCTTTTATCTTTTGTAAAATGATGAAGGAAACTCTGGAAAGTCACATCGATCATCCTTTGACTGTATAATATAATAACAGTTTCTAATTGCATGTAATATTTGTACAAAATCTTGGATTTTGTCTATCAATATGGACTTCATTCACTATCCCTTTCGTTGGGAGTTCAATTAATGCACATATTTATGGGTTTTGCTTGCAAAATCATGCAAACAAAGCGAGTTAAGATGTTTTGAAGTGATGTTAACAGAATGTAACGTCCGAAACAAAATAGGGTATGTCATAACATAATGCAACTTTGCTACAATAAATTATAGATCACAATTCTCAAATTGTAGTTATTGTAGTACTAGGTACTTCATAATTTCACTAAAACCCTTAAAATTGTCTCTACTTTGGAGATCTGAACATAATTATAGATAAATCAAATTTACATAAATGTACTGTAATGTATAATGTCATATATGGTTGATAGAAGACCCCTTTCTGTGCTATGAAGTTAATTTGACCATTTCAAAGAAGAATTTGGATAGATTTACATCTAATCATATACTTTCTGTATTTAAATATTCCAAAACAGCAAAGATTTAAACCACAACTGGTCATAGAAGTGTGAAAAATGGTAAATGTTAACAATATGTAACGTCCGAAACACATACAAGAATGAAATTTGAATTTTTTTTGCAAGTGTCTTGCTCCAATTTTATATCATGTAAATATGTCCTATCATGTATTGTTTCCATACAATAAGTTTGAACCAACAACAGTAAAAAAAAATTTGCATTATAAAAACTTCAAATTGCAAAATCCAAATTTTAAGGCTATTTTTTACTTTAAAATGACATAAAAACTAAAATTTAAGAAACAGAAGCCCCCAAAATGGCACACATGATGTCAGAAGCCCACTTTAATTATTTGTATTATTTGTCATGCCATTTGGAATAGTAGGATTTTAGTATGGCAATGTGAAAATGTATCATATTTTTCTTTTAAATATAGGAAATCCTAAATGTTCATAGATATTTTGCAGAATTGGGGATAGATTAAGCCCAGGTATTTATATTTCACGAAAATATAAGTTGTGTCAATGTTAAAAAAACATGTTTGAAGTTAGTTCACTTAATTTCAATTTTGACCATGTTGGTTGACACATTTGGCATCTTTAAAAAAACCAGTGCCATATGTAAATGGTAAAACTCTTGTTGCTATTATTGTTATTTTATTCAAATTAGTGTGACTATGATAGTAACCTTTGCTCAAAATTTTACGTCGATGGCGTGATTATGAAGGTTAACTCAAGAAAGTTGTCTTTGATTGGATTCTGCTACGATCTCTTCCGGACAAAGGATTGTGACGAGGTAGTATTATCCATGTTACATTGAAAATGAGTGTTTGAAACTTACTAACATCTGCCACGGAACCGTGGTATGGGCATCTAGTAGTACATGTATATGCTTAGTACATATATGCAGTTTATTAAATGTTTGTTAATGTTTTGTATTTATTTGAATTAGTGTGGCTGCTCTGCACCATGAAAACCTCTTCTCCAAACTACACGTCGATGACGTCATTCTGAAGGTTAACTTGCAGAGGTTGTCTTCGATCGGATTCTGCTACGATCTCTTTCGAACGACGGACGGAGACGAGGTAGCCCATCCCAAACAATTTGTTTTACTATTTATAATTATGTAGTAGTAGTATAAGTAGTAGTAGTAGTAGTAGTAGTAGTAATAATAGTATTATTATTAGTAGTAGTAGTAGTAGTAGTAGTAGTAGTAGTATTTGAATTAAAAATTTGAATTAAAAGGCCAAGCTTTATTTTTAAACCCCTCTCTTCGATTTGCATGTTGTTCAATTATTGAATAAACACAATACAAACCGACATTTGCATTAACTTAAATAATGCAACTAGTTTTATTATTTATCATCATACTTTTTACTATAAGTAGTACAAGAAGTAGTCGTATAAGTAGGAGTAGGAGTAATAGTAGTAATAGTAGTAGTAGTAGTAGTTGTAGTAGTAGTAGTAGTTGTAGTAGTTGTAGTAGTAGTAGTAGTAGTAGTAGTAGTAGTAGTAGTAGTAGTAATTAGTAGTAGTAGTAGTAGTAGTAGTAGTAGTAGTAGTAGTAGTAGTAGTAGTAGTAGTAGTAGTAGTGGAAGTAGAAGTAGTTAAGTAGTAGTAATAGTAGTAATAAAGAACTTGTGTTAGTAGTAATACTGTAATTATTGTTATTATTATAACTATCATTGGTATTATCAATATTATGTTGGTTCTTTTTGTTACAGTATTCATCATGTTGAAAGTTAAAACTTAAACGTATAAAAATGGAAAATGTGTTATTACATTATTGCTCTTTCGCTTTTTGTCCGCGTTTACATATCCAGATACATCTGCTCGTTCAGAGAGTCACTCACGGTGTTATGAGTGATGTGTGCCTATCAGGCGACCAAACCGTGGACGACCTCGGATTAGTGTTTGGTAACAAGGGTCAAGGAAACGAGGTTTGTGGATTCACTTTATTCTTCCTTAATCGTGTGCAATGTAAATGTTTGGATATTGTCAATGAAACATTGAATTTGTAAATACATTAACCTTGTAGCTTTATGCACATCACACGGAAACATGATCAAAATTAATGCAGTTGCTTATATATATGATGCATGTTTTAGTAAACGTGTGTATATCCGAGCAACAACGGGGGAAGATTGAGCTTGGTGCTATGAGAAACTCTTTCATTTGAAATTAACTATAAGGTATTTAATTATGTATTTAGAAACACTCAACGTACATCCAACTTCCAAAGCCCCAAACAAACTTTTGTAAAAATAGTACGATTTATTTAGCATCGAAATTATTCAGTAACCTTCCACAAAATGTTAGACTTGAAACCAGATTATCTTTGTTTGTAAAATGTATTTCTTTCCCCCTTGAACTGTAACCATTTTGTTTTAATAGTAATCACATTTCCTATCAAACAGTAATTAATCACGATTTTTGGGATCTTTCAGACTTTTATGATTATTTAATTGTACTGCAATTTGGTTTTGTTTTTTAAAAAAGCTTCTTTATTGTATCTTAATGTAAGTTTAATTTTGTATTTCTGTAAAAAATTGTATTTTGTTTAATTTGTTTTCTGTATTTTGTATGTATATACGGACTTGCTGAAAAACAGCCTGACGGCTGATAGCGAGTTTTTATTGCCGTGTTTAAATAAATAAAACAAACAAACAAGCAAACAAGTTATTGGTTACGCGTTATGACTATTGATATGAAACAAATGCAAGTAGTAATCAAGTAACCTGATTATATTGTTCACTAGTCACCTTAAAGGGATCCAATAACTTTGTTGTCATGTGCAAAGATTTAGAAAGGGTCGATAAAATGTGTATTTTTGTGATATGATACTGTATGTCTACTAAGTGATAATGCGTGAAATGTCAGGTTACACAGAAGTTATATGACCGAGTAATGAGCAAAATACAAAGTTATATTTGTGAGCTCATTGCAATGACTTTGTACACCGTTTTCCACTTTCCACTGGATAATTACAAATCTGGACACTTCAATCATGAATATCTTTTGTACAACGGGAAAATTCGAAAAACAAAAGCCTGTTCCATGCTTTTAAAGGTGACGCGAATACGATGGTATGTGAGAACCACTAGAGTTACAAGACATTTTTGAGGAGTTTGCCAGTGACTATTACTAGATGTCTCTAATGATTGTACACCCATACCTCAGGTGACTGAGATCGTTAAAGGGCGCCTCATCGCTCGAAGTGGACATCTGGCTGGACCGCGGACCGCAGGCATCATCTGTGGACAGCTTGTTAACTGGGGGATCGCCGAAGTCAACCAGGCTCCAGTACCTCTGGATATATCTGTGGAAGAGGTATATCATATTTTGCATTTTGTAGTCAATATATGTATATGTCAGCTGTCAGAATTGTTAAAGACCTACAGCTTTCGCCTTTGTTGCTCACGAAGTTTATTGCAAGAAGTAATGATTAAAGGGATCTAGTAATAAAGTTGTTAAATACTAACTATTGTTTGATATACTCTGTAGACTAATGTGTCCTCTGATGTGTGGCAGTTTTGTGAATCGTAAATATCATGTGAACAAATTATGATCAAATATGCCGCGTGTCATAGTCATTTGCTGACTTATTGACGGCATGGATTTATAGACAGTTGAAATAGTCCTCACTATTTTTTTTCAAATGAAATCACACATTTTGGCGATTTAAAATGGGCATTCCCAGGACAATTAGATATTTACTAATTACCCCAAAATTGATTGATTTCATGAGAAATGACTGCCAAATTCTTTTTCTTCGGGAAAAATTACATATAGAGAGCCGAATTGTGAAAATTAGGCCATCTAGACGCTGTAGTTCCTTCAATATAGGTTTTCCCGCTCAATTTTGCGATTGTGTCAATCCAATTGATAATAGCAAACGAATTCGCGCGATTTGTGATCGCCGTACCAAAGCATCATTCGAATTCGTAAATAGTCGTTCAAAATCACGTAGGAGCAAGTGAATTTGCACAAAGAGCATACCTTTTCATCAATGGTCATTCGAATTCGCGAAAGGACAGTTGGCTGCACATTCGCGAATTCGAGTGCCCATAAATGAACTTCTGTGTCTATTCACGAAAGCTTATGCGTATGCATGAATTCGCTTGCACTTATTCGGAATTTGGAAGACCGATACCAACGATTACGCGGTAATGCGTGAATTTGAATGACCCTTAATGAATTCGATTGAAAAAAGTGTAAAATTGAGCGGGAAAACCTATAGTATTCATGTTGCCTCATCATGAACAACCGTGTATGGGTTATCACGGGCGACCAATTCGTACAATCATTATAAAGCTTGCAAATATATATACGATGCACACCTTATTGAAATATGTTAAAGGGACTTAGTAACATTGTCCAAATCCTCAAAATAAAATTGTAATTCTAGCGGTTCCTTTATACCTTGTTGTATTCGTATTAACAATAAAATCATGGGACAGCTTTCGGTTTTTCAAATTTCCCTTTCATTACAAAGATATGTATGATTGAAGTATTTAGATAAGAAAATCTCCGGGCGAGATTTTCATCCCTGTACAAAGTGAATGCAGTGAGTTGGTGAATATCACCCAATATCACTTTGCATTTTCGCTCATTACTTGGCCATATATTGTCCATTTGACCTGAAATTTTCACACAATACCCTGAGGACATATGAGATAACAACAGTATACATTGCATCAACCATTCATCAGTTTTTGCACATCTCAACAAAGTTACTAGATCCCTTTAAAGGGATGCCTGTAAAGTGTCTAACTCCACGAAAATTACTTGGAGCTTCCTCGTTTCTCTTTTACCGTGTTGTTTAGTTTATGGTTAGAGTCAGAGAAGAATAAAATAGGGTTAGATTTTTTCAAATGCCCCTTTAGTATGACGATATCTATCATTCAGCTCAAGAGGGTTAATGAACGTTCATAAACCTCATAAGCGTCATACAGTAATTCGTTGTAAAAGCTGACGCATATTTTTGCTTTTTTAACCAGGAAAGCAGTGTTCTTTTTCAATGAAACTTTCACACATCGTTCGGACATATCTTGCAATGATTCTGGTACAGGATTAAAATCTCACATGTCATTTTGGGCAATATCTGACACTTTACAGGTGCACCTTTAAGTGTTTTCTACGTCTATTTTTTGTTATCCATAGATGAAAGAAAGACTCACTGGTGAGGGCAGATTTCTAGCTCTAGTGTTTCTGCCCATGGACATCATACAGGCATTCAAGGAGCCAGACACACTCAAACAGGGATGAAAAGGATGAGCAAATATATACCGCTGAATATCGGCGTCGTATGATCAACATGATCATGCATCAATTAATGTGGTCTTGTAGAACTACAGTACTATCATTGTGTATATCCTGGTTATAGCTGTCTTTCCATGGTGGTTATACCCATGTACATTGATAACAATTTGTATATATTTCTGTGACATCATAATATGTCCAGTGAGTAATGTTTGAACATTTGATGATAAATGAATGGTATTATGACAGAGTTATGGGCGAAAATGCAAAGCGATATCTGATAAACTATTGCACCAACTTGGAATACATTTTTAATTCTTCCATGGAAAATTGCAAACTTGAACACTTCAATCATAAATATCTTTATAATGAAATAAATATGAGGGCTGCTTGTTTGTTAAGTAAGTTGGGGTTTTGTGGACAGTGCTACTAAATCTATTTCAAGAGAAAGCGAATCTCAAAAAATGAAGGGATAGAATACAAATAGATATCATTTGGTTTAAATATCTTGTCTTTAGCGGTATATCAATCATTGTTATCTCGCCTTAACGTATTTATCTGTATCCGATATTCGTGTTATTACCTTCTTTTGCATTTAATATCATTTGATTATACATAATGACCTGCGGGAAACAAATATCTTACAGCGGCTCCGATTCTGTTTTGTTTGTTTCCTCGCATTACACATTATACTGTTGAAGAACCTTCCATTAATCGAGTACTTATATCGCGTGTGGCTCTGCGTTATTAACCATGTGTATGCATTCACATCATTTGAATGTTAAAAAGAAGGTGTGGAAACCCATGTCCATGACAGAAGTTGACAGTAAATTCGCATTCTGCCTTTAGCAGTGTGAAGTTCCGTGTATTGTATTTTGTATATATCTTCACGAATGTCTTGCTTTATTTGTTTATTGCACGTTAAGATATTTGTGGCTGTGAAGTGTGAATATTCAATTAAAATAAAAATTAAATCAGTAGAACAGTCACCTTTGGATATCAGGACACCACAGACTGCACTGATTGTGATTGTTGAAACTGTTTACGCTTTGTTACAATATGATGTAAGGTATAACTGCAGCTGCATCCTAAGTCGTAATTCCCATAGAAACCCTTAGGAAGCCCATATGAAAATTACATTGGTCTCTATGTGTTTCTCACGGGTTTCCTATGGGTGTATATGGGTTTCTATGGGATCCATAGACATTTCCCAGGACGAAATTACAATAGAATCAGAACCCATGGGAAACCCATATAAATCCATGTTCCATTTTCCTTATTGAAACCCATAGAAACCAATAGGCCTATGGGTTTTGGTTCTATGAGAATTTCGACCTGGGACAAACCGTTAAACACCAAATGTTGTGTTTTATATCAAGGTACAATCACACAAAATATTGTCTATTAGTAAATTATCTATCTTAATCATCTTAATGTATATTAAGGTAAATGTTGAAGTTGTTATGGAACGATCATTGGTAAAAAAAAAAAATGGTGATCGTATCGTTTGTTGGTATGAAAACCCTTATATTCCTGTTTTAGCTGATCTTACCACGGTGATTTCTCAGTGATGGATGTTCATGCTTAATAAGTGGTTCGACTCATGGATAATGTACATGCAGAAGCCCCTAGGCTGATGAAGGTTTTACAAACTCAGGAACATTTTTATGATTTTGGATAATCAGGGTTTTATAAGCAATAGTATACAAAGGAATGTTAGTTGTGTTGCCTCACATTAAATGTTTGTGTCTCACATGATACGTTTTGATATAACACAACATTTAGTATAAATGCTCTTCGAAAAAGGAGTCATTTGTTGGCATGTTTGTTTGTTTAGTTATTTTTAAAAATATTTTACAAACTGAATGGATCGAAGATTACACACACACACACACACACACGATATATTTTTATAACAAATATAATATTCAATTTGTACACTGTGAACTTGCTATAGATGATCTTATATATCAAAAACATATCATTATAGAAGAGCTTACCTGAGAAGATTAGTACTCACAAAATGTCCTGTTATTAGAATTATATTGACCTGTATTGGTCGAAATTATTATTTAAAAAACGTGTTATTATACAGTGTAAAATAGTTTTGGTTATAATCTGTTTCGTTGGCATTCATGTAAATAATTGCCATTGTAAATATGCATGTACATTTTGAAAAGAAAATATATACTATGCAAAGTCAGCAGCTGTATTTTTGTATTGATTTTGTATTGTACGGATACTTAAACAGGGTTACATATTATATGGATGAAATATATTACATTTTGTGATCACTACTATGCAAGCACACAACGAAAATTATGTTATATACATGTATGTATAGAGTGACACGCGGATGCAGTATTTACGAACTTGACAGCAACCTGGCGGGTGTTTCAACAAAAAAAAAATCGAATTTGGACCTAAAATTTAGGAAAGCCGTCAGTATCTTTGTACAATATTATTGTTGGAACGGTTCTTTTAAAAAGCATACAGTCATGTTGATTGAAATCAGTAATATTTGTTATTATCAAGGAGCCGAGGCGTTATTGATATACATTTTTGTTATGCATTTATAAAATTTGTTTTCAGTAGTAGTTAGTTTCAATGTATAATCTTCGTGAAACACCCCTGGTCTTTCTATTTCATGATCATTATGATAAGTATAGTCGGTTTAAAAGTTAATTTTGTTCGCTTGTGTATTCCTTAAAAATCAACAGTTAACTGATAATATATGTCGGCCAATCATGCACATTTGGATGTATACATTTTTGTACAAATAATTCATTATAATGTCATATGAATAAATCAATATTCCTGAACATACAATCTGTTCACGTTGTTGTCATTATGGTGATATCTGGATTGTGTAAAAAATGTACGTGTTTGCACCGCATGCAATATTACTTTGTTTTACTTACGCTCTTTGTGTTGTTATAATCATACAATAATTTATTTTTTTTTAGGGGGGGGTAAGAAAAATTCATTGTAATTCTCAAAGTAATAGTAAAAATACTATGGAATTTCACTGCTATATTGATTAAAATAATGAATGGATATTATAGAAGCTGACGTGGGGTAGATGAAATGGTATACGATCAGTACGATCTTAGCCATGCTAGTTGTTGGATTTTACAAAGTTAATGGATCACTTTAACTTGATCGTGCAGCGCTATTTGTTTCCCGATGGAGAAATAATGTCCACGTGTTTGAAGCTACACATTTGTTTCAAAACACCAGATAAACGTCTATAACATGGTGCTTTTTTGTGGGGGAGGGGGGGGGGGGGGCGTGGGTGTCTCTGGTCAATGTTTGGGAGCTCCGTGTCCGCTCGTTGCGCAATTGAAACAAAATGCAATTTTCGGCAACATTCATGGCAATCTACATAAAGATCTTTGAACGGAAATATCTCCCAAATCTCTCAACAAATGCTCAACAATCTTCCAAACGGAAATTGGCTAAAGCAAAAAGCAGTCAAGCAAGAGGTCAACATCTAAAATAGACAATAATATTATTTCACTTTATATATAAGGGTATTATAGGTGGCTATTTGTAGTTTCCGGAACCGTGTTTGGTTAAAGGGGTAGTTAAGTTTTGGTGTAGAAGGCGCTGCACGTAATACATTTTTTTGAGATAAAACAAAACTTAGTGTACAATTTGGAAGAACAATTTTAATGACAGAATAAACTTTATTTGATCAAAATTGGTTCAGAAACGACTGAAACATCGATAAACTCCAATCGGAATAAATCTGACAGATGTATTCGATTATTTTGTTTTTGTTAAGCCTTACACTTTTTTTTAAACAATTCAAAAGAGGTGTTCTAATAATTGTTGCTGATCTCTCTGTTTAATTAGTTTGTGCCCGTATTCATGGGTGCGTATGGTGCATAGTTTTGTACACAGTTGAAGTCATATTTACCATGTTGTCTTCAACTACAAATTTTAAAGTTAAAGGTAGTGTTGAGTATTGGTATTTCCCGAAGTGCCCCCCGATATTTTTGTGTGAGATAATGAAAAACTGACTGTCAAATTCGAAAGAACATACAATTTTAATCACAGAATAAACTTTATTTGATCAAAATCGGTTCAGAAACGGATCCATAAATATATTTTTATTCAAAATGTTCTTAGACTTTTTAGAAAAATGTCAAAAAATGCTCAAAGTCGTTAAAAGATGATATCTCTATTGAATCATTATTTTAACAAATATTAAATGCACAATTTTGTATGAAAAAAGGCTAAAACCAATGTGTTTTTTTTAATAGCGCCCTCTTGAGTTGTAACGGCTCATTTTTAATGATAACAGGGGTTTTACTTATTCGTTTGTAATTGTGTATACTTTTCGAGCATGGTGTAGTTATAACTATTACTTTGTACCGTAATGGCGCAGGTTTTGGTTACTAAAGTTAAGTTTGACCAATACTCAACTATCCCTTTAATAAAGTATATTAAAAGTAGGATATTGTACATTGTATGTTGTCTAATACGTGTCGGCATTAACTCTTCAAATGACATAAATCGACCCAAATGAAATCACACGTATGATACTTTTTAAACATATTACAATGATACCCGGAAGGATGGAAAGGAGTTACTTAGCACTGTGTGCACCTGCGAGGTTTCATATCTGGAATGCTCCCCAGGGAGTGGACAATGTGCACTTTGTGTGCTGGATTGAGTGCAGTATGTATCCGTTGACCGGGGTAATAATAGTGATGCGCCGCGAGCGTTGAAAGACGGAACGTGCGCTATATAAGTAGCCACCATTATTATTATTATTATTCTAAAAAATAATCTAAATATTGACTCAAATCAACGCCCTATTTGAGTGAGGTTAACAAACAAACCAAAAATGTCTCTAAACAGATGATCAATTGCACAATACCATCGCTCATGTTCCCCTAATTCTATTATCATCATATTTGTATTGTGGAGGTCTAACCATTTTTGGCAAAAGTCATTCATGTGAAAAGAAGGAGCTAGTCTACTAATTCAGTCTCGAATCTGTCATAACTAGTGCAGATGTGCTATAGCTTACTTCATTTTCATGTTACAGCCGGTGTTTTTCACAAAAATAGAGCAATTGCTGCAAATAGTTTGAATAGAACGGCAAAGCACTGTTTTACTAGTCGACCAACCTCTTCCACTTTATTCTGATGGCAGTCCGGGCAGTCTGTCATATGTTGTATTCAAGCAATGTATAAGCAGGAATAGGTTTTTCCATCCATTTTCAAACTTGTGTTATTCAATTAAAAACAAATTACTTCAATTAAAAACAAATTACTTCAATCAAATACAAATTACTTCAATTTCGTCAAGCCAAGCCTAATTTGTGCCAATGCAAACCTATAAATTTCATCTTCTGTTGATCAATTTCAAAAACAATTCCACTAAATTTAGTCATTTGTCACACTCTATTGTTCATTACTATTCACATTCGTCGGTCGCATGTGTGTTCAGCAACTGTGATTAACGAATTTGAATTGCACTTGACGATGTTGTGTGACAAACAACTAAATTGAGAGGACTATTTGTGACATCGATAGACCATAGACCAAATTTGAATTAGCATTAGCACATTTCAGGCTCCTCGTGACAAAATTGAAGTAAATATGTATAAAATTGAATGACAAAAGTTTTTAAAAATGGACGGGCAAACCTATGCTACGTACAGTCGTAGAATGAATTTGGGAGTGATCAATTATCATTGTTTAGAAAACGCGTTTTGGAAACAAGAATACTTCCGTCATGATCGATGGCATAAATTATATATTTCTTGTTTATAGCATGCAAATCGTCGCAGGAGGAATTAAATAGAAACATTATCGTGGAAGAGAGAACAGGATGTATATTTATGTATGATCTATCTTATGAAATATAATTGACCAACGCTTGACCACTATTGTGAATGATGGCCGCGATTCCAGACGCTTCAATCATTGCTATGGAGGGCCAGCAACTCTACAACGGCATGCTCTCCTTGTTAAAGAAGAAGAACAAGTTACTGCCTTTTAATGTAAGTGCCTTAATGTAATTAAATATATTATTGTATTAGTTTCATTCAATACTCACCTTTTAAAATTAAAACGTTATCGCATTAGTTTAATTATTTACATATCACCACGTTTGTTTGTGTTTTCTTTTACTGAGACAGCCTTCATAGGCTATTTATTGCTTATATTCAAAGAATCATGTTACATAATACATCTACATGGCATTGCTGAAACAAACTCATAATAGAGCCTCATTTCTCTAAGACGTGTCATACCAACAAAAGTTGGAGCAACTGCCACTTTAATAGCAACAACATGTTTCTCCATACCAGATGCAGATTGAATATACTTCACATCTTTATGTTGTACAACTTTCCTGTTCAACATTTTAAAGTGAGGACCTGTCCTATCCATTATGTAAATAAACATCTTTTGTTTAATTAAATGTAATAATACAATTAATTAAACATATTTTGTTTAATTAAATGTAATAATACAATTAAGAGCTCATCATCGTTACTTTTATCGTCAAATCCAAAATTATTTTTAGCTAAGTGAACTCAATTCTAACTTTTTTTCATGAATCTAATTTGAGGTTTCATCCCAAATCTTTCTACTAATCTCACATTGATAAAAGTAATGTAATATTATTATAATTCTTTTTTGCCTAAAGAAGAGTGTTCAGTGTTGACAATTGAAATCATGAACAGTGTTGTTGATTTAAAAGCAGAATTCTGTTCAAAATCTTATATTGAAAACATTTCAAACTAATTACTGGTTTAAAGGGATACTTTTAGTTTTGGTATAGAGAGTACAGTTAGGGTCATAGTGAATTTTATAACCAAAACCTGCACCATTACATTACAAACTGATATTTATAACTCTACCATGCTCGAAAGGTATACAAAACTACAAACGACTAAGTACAAAGCGTGTTATCATTCAAAAAGAGCCGTTAAAACTCAAGAGGGCGCTCTCTAAAAGGTCATTGGTTTCAACCATTTTTAATAGAAAATTGTGCACGTGATGTTTTGTTGATTAAATAGAGAGATCATCGAAAACTATTTTAAAACACCTTTGTAAATCTTTGAAAAGTGTAAGCACTTTCCTTTTTTTTAACGGCTGATTCAAAATTATTGAATTATTGTGGGGCCACACAATAATTACAAATGGTTATATTTATGGATATTTCAGCTGTCTCTGAACCGATTTTGGTAAAATAAAGTTTATTCTGTCGTTAAACTTGTCTACTCTTTCAAATTCGACACTCAGTTTTTCATTACATCACAAACAAACAAAAAATTATTTCGTGCAGCGCCCTCTTTACCAAAACTCAACTATCCCTTTAAAACGAATAATCATAACATATATTTTTCTATTAATCCAGATTGCAAAATATAATTCAAATAACGTTACCACTTTGAACCTATTAACGGCAAAGAATTTGTTTCACCAAGACGAACTGTATAGATGTATATACATCCTTTTTTGTTATCATGTTTGATAGTTATTATATTTGCACTTGATTACTTGACAAACTGTCTAGTAAGATTTATTAAGCAATTAAGCTTCAACTTAAATGTTTCTTCTCATTTTTTATGAAAAAATAAATGTCTATTAAAATCAATCAAGTCATTAAAGGGATCTAGTAACTGTGTTGACATGTGCAAAAGTAATGAATGGTTGATACAATGTGTATAGTTGTTATCTGATATGTCCACTGGGTATCGTGTGAAAATTTCAAAGACGTGATATGTTCAAGTAATTATGAAAATGCAAAGTGATGTTCACTAACTCATTGCACTGACTTTGTACACGGTTAAGACTATCTAGTGGATAGTTTAACATCTGAACACTTACAGTGTAAATATGTTTTTAACAAAAGGGAAATTAGAAAGACCGAAACCTGTCCCATGTTTCTATTGTTTATACAAATACAACAAGGATAATGAGGAAGCCGCTAGAATTCCAATTGGATTTTGAGAATTTGGACATTGTTACTACATCCCGTTAAAGAAATCACCCTTTACGCTAATACCCTTATGGACTCATTGCCAATTGGCAATTGGATGGAGCTATTCATCCATAGAGATTCAGATAAACATTCAGTTCATTTGTATTTAATTAACAAAGACATAGCCTCAAAACTTATTTCCTATATTCGGATGACCAGTTTCATATTTGATCAATTTGAGATTATAGCAAAAAATAAATATCACAAAATCCAATCAAAAATATTTGTTGGTTAAAAATAAATGACCAACATGTATACATATACCCAAACCAATTATTTTACAGGTTCTATGTCATGGAAATCACATTAAAACATTTTTTAGCCTATCTGGGATAGTTTTTCACGTGGATTCCAATTACAAAAATATTTTTTTCAATGGAAAAGTCAATGAAACAAGAAATCAACTTGAAAATTCAAATTGGGAACGCCCACAAAAAATGTCTCCAGAGTGAAATTCTGCAAGTGACCTCATCTGTCAATCACAACTCGTTACTTATAAGATGAACAGTGCACCTTCACCAAGCTGAGCGCCTGCTCACAATAGTATCACATGATTGAATACACTACCAACTAACACACTTTCAATTTCAATAGCAGTTGCTATGTGAGAAAAGTCCAACCATCATTATGACAAGAAAGGCACTGACAAGCTATTGTATGGAAGCATGCAGGGCATGCTAGTGTGGGCATATTCTTGTTGTCCTTCTACTTTTCCATCTAATGTAAGTTGACCGGTGATGTCAATAGCTTATATGTGCTTTTCGTGTTCTTATGATGGTCGAGGTTTTCTGACATACATGTAGCAATTGCTATTGAAATTGAAATTGTGTGGGTTGGAAGTGTATTCAAAGATGTGATACTATTGTGAGCAGGCGCTCAGCCTGGGCGAAGGTGCATTGTTCATCTTACAAGTAACTGAGTTGTGATTGACAGATGAGGTCATATACAGAATTTCACTCTAGAGTTTTTTTTTAAGAGGTGGGGCTTAGGCTTGCCATAGCAAGATGAACAAAATAATTGCAAAAATATTTTAAAATCAACAAAACATATTTCGGTTAAACAGTTTACAAACATTTGATGTATACACTAATACAGATAAATAGAAGTCAACATGTATTCGCATTACATAGCCCCTTTAACACACGTTTACATCTATCATTGTTAATCATTTTTTCATATAAACCAACAGTTTTCTGCTTATTTTTTCAGGCTTATTTTTTCAGGCTTATTCTTCCATATAAATTGTATCCATTGTTATTTTTTGTAGTATTCATTAATTCAACAGATTGATTTGGAATTGATATGAACAAATGATTAGGAAAAATTATTAAATTGTGGTAGTAGTAATGATTTGTCAGCTGTTATTCTCCCTAAAACAATAATATTCCGTTCTATCCACAAAAAAATCATAAATTTCATAAATATCATCATAAATATAATATGGCACTTCTAGTGGTCCCCTTTAACTGACAGATACCCTTGTTTATGTTTCATAATGTCTATTCGGGCTCTATTTTGTAACTTTAATGTATTTACTTATGAACACACTAAGAAAAAGGGTAAATTTTGCCCCTTAAAGGGATCTAGTATCTTTGTTGACATGTGCAAAAAGTGATGAGTGGTTGATACAATGTATATTGTTGTTATCTGATATGTCCACTGGGTGTTGTGTGAAAATTTCAAGTTAAATGGTCGTTATATGGCCAAGTAATGAGCAAAAATGCAAAGCGATATTCACAAACGCATTGCACTCTCTTTGTACACGGTTTTGACGATCCAGTGGGTAATTTAACATCTGCACACTTCAATCGTAAATATCTTTTTAACGAAGGGGAAATTTGAAAAACCGAAACCTGTCCCATGCTTTTATTGTTAATACGAATACAACAAGGTGTTGTTTGAATAAAAGAAACCTCCCAACTTAGCCGTCAACTGTTATGTTTGTTTTTTCTACAATTCAAGCATGGTAGTGTTAGTAACTAAAACTTGACCCGAAGTGTCTTATCCCTTTGAATTATTCAAGGACTTTAATTCTAAAACGAATCATGAAACGTTTCATGATAATTTAGGTTCTTTTCTACATCAAGTTATATTTCCATTACTCAGAAGAAAAACATTTATTACAGCATTCTAGCTGGGAAGTCAAATGCGTGCACCTTATTATTAAGCTATTTGTATAAAATGTACACTTGATTGCTTAATTACGCATCTCTTATTTGCCATTTAAATATGTGTGTTTGTGTTATATTGTCGAAGCTGCCATGTTTGTGTAAATAAGAAGACCTTGCGTAGTCATGTACAGTTATTTTGATAGCAAATATTTGATAGGTACTACCATAGAAGTAGTATATAAATAACTAGAAGAGAATCTACGCACTGCGCGCTAATTTTCCCATAGCCTTAACACGCAGCAAAAATGGCCGGTTAGGGAAACTTCATGGACTGGCTAACATGGAATGCTGGGTATTTTGTAGTCTATGATCTAAGACCCTCGATCGCATGCTAAAAATAATCCCACCACCCATAATAGATAGCCGCCAACGAGAGAGATCTGCAGAACAGCAGTGATGGCTGCCAGCCGAGGCCTCGTGAGCAGCGATAACTGATGTTACGCAGACCTCTCTCGTTGGTCGCGCTATGTTCAGCATGCGATCGAGGGTCTCGATCCTAGACTAAACGTATCCCAGAATTCCATGTTAGCCAGTCCATACAAGTTTCCAAGATTAGCGCGCAGTATGATCCCCCCGGGTACTACTCGGAGCAAAATCATAAATTTCGTGGGGAAATCCCATCCACGCATCATTACACGACAGTCACTCATTTTGCTTGTCCCGCTTGTTGTAAAGGTCATTGTAAATAACTACAAGATTGAGTCACTAAAAGAACTTACCCAATGTGCTATTTTTACATGCATTCAACCATTTTGGGTGTGGGTTGTCCATGTGTGTACATGGACGTCAACAGGCACCCACACACACACACACACATTTTAAAGTGGAGGGATTGCCCCCCCCCCCCCCCCCTCCCCCTTTCATATACCCATAACTACATATAATGTGAAATTTCTGTTTCAGGTATGCACAAAATCGCACAATATCAATCCCCAAATTGCCCAATCTCGCTTCTGGGTGGGATATCTTAACCGAACCGAATTTGTTTAATACAATAATCAAATGAGGAAAAAATCTACCTCCCTCAAACTGGAAACATTAAAGGGACTTAGAAACATTGACAGATCCTAAAAATCCAAATGGATTGTATTGTCGTATTCGTAGTAACAATAAAATCATGGGACAGATTTTGTTTTTTCAAATTTCCCTTTCGTTAAAAAGATATTTACGATTGAACTGTTCGGATGTTAAATACCCATCTTTGATACCATATATATAAAGTGAAATCATATTGTCTATTTTAAATTTGTATCTCTTTGTTGACTACCTTTACATTTTGGCTTTGATCCATTTCCGTTTGGGAGTTGTTGAGCGTTCTTCGGGAGATTGGAGAGAGATCTTCGTTCAAAGATCACTGCATTGAAAGTTGCCGAAAATTGAATTTTGATTCTGCAACGAGCGGACAAGGAGGTCTTAAACATTAACCAGAAATACCCCCCCCCCCCCCCCAAATCAAACAAATAAATAATAATGATAACAGATAAATAAATGAATAATAAATTTTTAAAAAACACACAAACAAACCACCATCAGATATCATAGAACTTTATTGTATGTATTGAACACATATGTAGCTTCAAGCAGGTGTACATTCTTTCTCCATCGGGAAACAAATAGCGCTCATTGGTGTAAATAAAACTCCATTTTTAATTCCAATCACTATCATGACCACGTTAAAGTGATCCATTAACTTTGTAAACTTTGGGTAAGATCGTACGTACTGCTTATACCCATCAACCCTACGTCTAATTCTGCATATATATGAAAACAAGGTTTACTATTTCCATTCATGATTTTAATCTGTACTACACTGTTGGTCATAATGTTGGATTTATTTTTTTTAGGTCAAACTTCATTTATTTTCCCTATTTTTGCGCCTAATGAACTATTTTCGACTAAAAATAATGATTATATAATGTTTCCAAACTACCAATGTACAATTAATGGTTGAATAGGTTTGCATTAATTAATCAAGCCTTTTGTTTTGAGCTTTGAAAGGCATGACCTTTCATGATGGGCCCCTTTCCTTCTCCAAAGCGTATGTCCAGCAAGTCATCATTATGTGTCATTTCTCAGGGTTGGCTTTAAAACTTTCAACCAAAATTGGCACATAGGCTCTCTAAGCTATACTCCATCCAACGCCATTGCCTACACGCCAAACGATGCTTGTGCTCCACCAGGAAGGGGTGTCAACCAGGATAACTGATCGCAGATTGCTTAACCTGTGCCGTAGAAACCGGAAATGCCAAAATGGAGCCTTCGCCGTCTATGAAGAAAACACTATGCACGCGGCGATCTTCTGTACTCCCTAGTCCACGGACGTCCTGTAAATCTTGGTTGCATGGTATGGGCTGGACAATTGGTACTTTGTCTTGCTAGGTGACCATGCTAGAGCGATCTCTGATCTGCAGTTTGACAGAAGGCGTCGATTTCATAGTGCACAAGCATCGTTTGGCGTGTAGGCAATGACGCTGGACGGGATATGACCTAGAGAGCCTCTGTGCCAATTTTGGTTGAAAATTTTGCAGCCAACGCTGAGAAATGAGACATAATGATGACTTGCTGGACATACACTTTTCAGAGGGAAAGGGGCCATCATGAAAGGTTCTGCCTTTCAAAGCTCAAAACAAAAGGCTACATTAATTAATGCAAACCCATTCAACCATTTATTGTACATTGGTAGTTTGGAAATATTATATAATCATTATTTCTAGTCTGAAATGGTTCATTAGGCGCAAAAAAATGGGAAAAGGCATTAAGTTTGATCTAAAAAAATATATATTCCAACATTATGACCAACAGCGTATATAGCAGTATAACTTATTAGTATTTGTAACGGTCTTCTACTTTGAAAATTACAATTAACTTTTCTTTAAAAGATAAAAACAAAATATGTAATTGTATGACTATAACGACAAAAAGTGCAAAATAAAGTGAATCAAAGTAATAATACATGCGGGGCCAAAATACAAATTTTCACACAAACCAAATTTCATCAAAATAACAACAAGGTGAGCATGTAGCATAATAATTTATATGTTCAGGAATACTTATTTATTATATCATCTGACTTAGTAAAAATACGCGTCATTGATTGGCTACACACGGTCACGTGATTGGCATGTCATTTTTGTATGACACATGGCCAGAGAGGTATGTTACCCGCATGACGCGCGCTGCAAAAGAGATTGTATTATGACGTTACAATGACAACCAAAGGTACACGTACCGTATGTTGTTTTTGATTGATTTCAGTTTCAACGCATGAATGTTAATATAGCCCCCGGATTTAGCCAGATAATATAACAGTTGTTAACTTTGTTGTCGGGAAAATCATGGAATGTTCCCTCGGGATTTAAAATGTTATTTTCATGAAGAAAAAAAAGTCCCTCGACGATCTTCCCTCAATAGCATTTAAAATCCCTCGGATGGAACATTCCGTGATATTCCCTCCACCACCAGTTAACAACTGTATAATGATATCGTGATTAACTATTTGCACAACAAATGTTTGCATCCGATTTCCCGACATTTATTATCAATTAGCTATTGAGGTTTTTTTAGGCAATACGATACATAAGCAAGCTAAAGTAACTTTCAAAAGGACTACATGATCGCGACAATGTGAAGAAAGAAAGACCAGGGCGTGTTTCGCAAAGATTATAAGTTGAACATAACTATCATGGAAAGCCATTTCTTGCCTTGGAATAAAACATATTTAAAAGAAGAAAAAATACATATATTTGAAACATCCAAGAAAAAAACTCTACGGCTCCTTGATAATAACACAAATTACTGATTTTCAATCAAAGTGCATGCCATTCCAAAAAAAAATGTTCACAACAGTTTACAAAGAAAATGACGGCTTTCCATAATTTGTAGGTCCACATTTAAATATTTGTGAAACACCCCAAAGATTGCTGTCAAGGATGTAAATATTTCATCCACATGTCACTATATTTATATTACATATCTTTCGTTGTGTGCTTGCATAGTATTAATCACAAAATTAATATATTCAATCCATATAATAATACTAGATCGTATTGTATAGCGCCCAATGCAGAACAGCCTCTAAGCGCATATTATTATCCCTGGTCATTTGGTACAGTTCAGACCCACAAAATTATCTTGTACACATTCTCAACTCTCCGGGGAGCATCATAGCTGCGGGCAAACATATTGGTGATACAAGCTAATTTTCACCAGACCAGGTACCCATTTATACATCTTAGTAGAGAGCAGCAATGTGGGTTAACTGCCTTGCTGAAGGACAAACGGAGTGGGCTGGGTTCGAACTTCGGATCACACGATCGGAAAGCACGCGCTCGACCAATCTTGCCACACTACTTCCACTATATAATATGGTTACAGTCCGTTATTCCGAAGGTTCGTTATTCCGAAGGTTCGTTATTCAGAAGGTTTGTTATTCCGAAGATTCGTTATTCCGAAGGTTCGTTATTCCGAGGGTTCGTTATTCCGAAGGTTTGCTATTCCTAAAACGAAATCGGTTTCGTTATTCCGAAGGTTCGCTTATCCGAAAACAAAATCGGGTTCGTTATTCCGAAGGTTCGTTATTCCGAAGGTTCGTTATTCCGAAGGTTCATTAGTCCGAAAATAAAATAGGGTTCGTTAATCCGAAAATTATATCGGGTTTGTTATAATACTATAGTTTGTGTTTTGTTTATTTAATTTACAGCCTGCATTAAACATACCCCTCCCCCTTTCCCTCCCTTGGCCAGACCAATCAAACATTTAAGTTTATTTTATCTCTTTATATGAAATTATAGCATTATAACAAACCCAAATTCATTTTCGGATTAACGAACACGATTTCATTTTAGGAATAGCGATCCTTCGGAATAACGAACCCTCGGAATAACGGACCTTCGGAATAACGAACCTTCGGAATAACGAACCCGATTTTATTTTCGGACTAACGAACCTTCGGAATAACGAACCAGATTTCATTCTAGGAATAGCGAACCTTCGGAATAACGAACCCTCGGAATAACGAACCTTCGGAATAACGAACCTTCGGAATAATGCAACAAATGTTCGGATTAACGAACCCTAATTTCATTTTAGGATTAACGAACCCTCAGGTATACGAAATTTGCGTGTTCGGAATAACGAACCTTCGGAATAACGAAGCGCACCCTATAATATATGACCCCGTTTAAGTATATGTTAACGTACATATCAATCAATATAGAGTATTACATTGAATATACAGCTGCTGACTCTGCATGGAACAATTCTTATTCATTTATTCTCCACTCGTGAGATAAATTGCCCTTGTCAGCTAAGAGCTGTTTTTTCAAAGGGGTCTAATCCAAAACAATACAAAAATACAATTGTAATAATCAATACATATTCATATAAGGCGGGGGGATGTCCCTCGTCAAACATGTCTGAAGCCGAGACCGATATATACCACTGGGTGAGAGTCGTGTTACGGGGAGTGTACGTCGCCAAAAAATGTCAAGGCCAAGACAGAGACCACTTGTAAAGTTGTGTCCTCGGGGGCCGAGACTATTGGTTATGATGGTCGAGACCGCTAAAATGTGGACTTGAGACCCGTTAATAGTCGTAAAGCGGGGAAGGGGTTAAACACCCCCCTTTGGCCCAAACAACAGTATTTTTTCCGTTAACACCCCCCCCCCCCCCCCCCCCCCCCCCGCCGCTCACGATTTTTTTCCCCAAACAGGTTTACAAATCCTTGTGAATTAGCGACTTGGTCAGAGACCACGCATACCCGAAATTTCCGACTTGTACAATATCGACCATTGAGTACGAGTTTACGCAAAAGAAGCGGCAAGGCTGGGTTTCAAACCCAGCCTCTTTAGCTTAGCAGACTAGTACGCTTCCGATTGCGCCACATCGATTCGCTTGGTTTGAGGCGGAACATAAGGGGTTTTGTCTGAGTTTCGGGGGACATACCCTAACCTAAACCCTAACCCTAACCCTATTTTGGTGGCTATAGGTCAGATGGGTGGCTATATGTCAGATTTAGTGGCTATAGGTCAGATTTAGTGGCTATATGTCAGATTTAGTGGCTATAAGTATATTTATACCTCGAATTGAATACGCGCGCATTAGTCTCCATTCAAGTCGCCCGATTCCAATTAAACGGGCATACCTTATGCGTTAGTGCCATAGTAAACCTGTTTAGGAAACCCCCGCACCCCCCCCCCCCCCCCCCCCCCCCCCCCGCTCCGGGTACGCCTATGGTTCATATATCACCATAATCAGTTATTGTAATCATGTAAATCTGAGATTCAATTACGATATTTGTTCATCCTTTTCATCCCGTTTTCGGTGTCTCTGGCTCTTTGAATGCCTGTATGATGTCCATGGACATAAACACTAGAGCTAGATAGCTGCCCTCACCATTGAGTCTTTCTATCATCTATGGATAACAACAAATTGCGTAGAAAACAGTTAACATATTTCGATAAGGTGTGCATCGTATATATTTGCAAGCTTTCTTATAATTGTACGAATTGGCCGCCTGTGATTACCCATACACGGTTGATGATGAGGCAACAAGAATACTGTTAATTTCTTTCTCCCAATTAGTAACTTTGTCTGAATCGACCATACGCACTTTTTACTCTAAAAGCTCTTCCAAGCATGCCCTTTTGCATTCGCTTTGAGAGTAGGAAGTGTTTTATGAAACCATTTTTTGCGAATGTATGATTTGATTTGAACAAGATAGTGAGGATTGTTTCAACTGTCTATAAAACTATGACTCGCGGCATATTCGATCATAATTTGACATTTATGATTCATAAAACTGCCACATATCAGAGGACACATCAGTCTACAGAGTATATCTAACAATGGTTATGATTTGACAACTTTATAACTAGATCCCTACAATCATTACTTCTTTCAATAAACTTCGTGAGCAACAAAGGCGAAAGCTGTAGGTCTTTAACAATTCTGACAGCTCCCCTTTTCTCTTTGATAAACTTATATAAATATATTGAATACAAAATGCACAAAATAATTTACCTCTTCGACAGATATATCCAGAGGTACTGGAACCTGGTTGACTTCGGTAATCCCCCAGTTAACAGGCTGTCCACAGATGATGCCTGCGGTTCGCGGTCCAGCCAGATGTCCACTTCGAGCGATGAGGCGTTCTTTAACGATCTCAGTCACCTGAGGTATGGGTGTAAATAATCAAAGGGATCTATTAACAATGTCAGAATCCTTAACTCCTATCATGCCATGAGGCTGCATGCACGCTATTGGTATAGTGCTTTATGCACGCGAGCACGCTATCGATTGGGTGCTCTTTTCAAGCAAGAGAGACATCGCTTTGCTGCTTTATGCATGCATGTACGCTTTTGTTATTATAGCACTTGAACATGTCTCCAAATAAACCTGGCACAGGGGGGATTAGTGGCTGGCACAATGGGGATTAGCGGCGTGGCACTGTGCTGTATTCATTATGGTAGAATAGGAGTTATTTAGGAGATATTTACGATTGAAGTGTTCAGATATGAAATTGTCTACGGGATAATTTCACGCCGTGTACAAAGTAAGTACAATGAGTTAGTGAATATCACTTTGCATTTTTGCTCATATCTCAGCCAAACAACATCCACACATCCACTTTGTGGACATATCAGATCATTCCAAACCACATTTTACTATTCACTCATTACTTTTGGCACTTGCCAACAAAGTTACTAGATCCCTTTAAAACTGACTTGTAACTCTGGTGGTTTTCACATACCTCAGTGAATTCGCATTTCCATGGAACAGGTTTGGGTAGTGAACAATTTGATCAGGTTACTTGGTTGCTACTTGCATCTGTTTCATATCAGTACTCATAGCGCGTAACAAATAACTTGTAACTGATAGCAATCTTCCCCCGTTGTTGCACACATTTACTGAAACATGCATCACAAACAACTGCATTCATTTTGGGATGTTTCCGTTTAATGTGGTTAAAGCTACAAGGTTAATGTAATTACACATCCAATGTTTCTTTGATAATATCCAACAATTTACATTGCACACGATTAAGGAACAATTATGTGAATCCACAAACCTCGTTTCCTTGACCAGGGTTACTAAACACTAAACCGAGGTCGTCCACGGTTTGGTCGCCTGATAAGCACACATCACACATAACACCGTGAGCGACTCTCTGAATGAGCAGATGTATCTGGATTGGTAAACGCGTACGAAAATATAGAACAGAAATGATATAATAACACAATGTCAGTTCCATCAAACGTTTAAGTTTTAACTCTATGACGATTTACACTATAAACATTACAACAAGAATCAACATAATATTGATAATTGAAAAAAAATAATGATTATAATAACAATATTTATATTATTACTATAAATACAATTACTTTACTACTACTTTTCCTACTACTACTACTACAGAAGATATACCCACTGTTATAGGGAGGGAAGTAACCAATTAGTGGGGTGTTAATTAGTCGGAAGTGAGTCACTTCCGATGACGACGTCATGAACAAAGGGGTGTTAATTAGTTGGAAATGAGTCATGGTGACTAGGTGTGAAAGAAAGTTAGTCACTGCCGATGACGACGTCAAGGTGTGTAATGGTCATATCCATTGTCTAATTAATGATCTGTCTTACTTCCAATCCTACCTATATTCTTTAGGCTGTGATTGGCTGAGTAATTAATGAAGTGTTTCGTGATTGGTGGAGGAATATCCATTGGCTAATTAATGATATGTCTTACTTCCATTCCTACCTATATTCTTTAGGCTGTGATTGGCTGAGTAATTAATGAAGTGTGTTGTGATTGGTGGAGGAATATTTAGTATGCTGTGATTGGTTGATGGGAAAAGAGGGTTGGTGCGTGGGAGTGAGTGGATAGGGTATTTATGGTGAGACAGTTGGTGGAGAAAAGTCACCACCAAAATGAAATATCGCGATAGTTTTAGCGGTGCCATAGAAATAATTTGTTGATGATATATAAAATGTTATAATATTTTTAAAATATGTGAAGAAGAAATTAATGGAAAAGCAATTGGCAACAATAGTCAGATTTGACTGATTGCCACCAAACCAAACAACAACAACAACGGTGAAAAGTAATTCTTGAACTCTCTTTGGAACTGCCTCTTGGATTACCACATTTGCTAATTACAACGATCATTATAGCGTCATCTAAAAGTATATTTCCGTAGATTTTCACACCGATTTTGTTGTTGTTGTTGTTTTAAGATAGTGATCTTTTCATTCATTCACACAATTAAAAAGTGGCTTATATTTGTATGTCTATTACTATACCTTTATATATTTATACTGTATTTATGTGTTTTTTCCAAGTATATGATATAATCGACACATTAACATTATTATCGCCTGAGAAGATTTAGTGTTTTTGACAAACCCGTTTGTTAGCTCAGTGGTTGGCGCGTTCGACTCGGACGCCCGGGATCCCCGGTTCAAAACCCGCTATCGGATGAGTCTTTGGCAATAAATTCGATCGAGCTAACTCCCGTGCTTCCTGATGCAGGAAAAGGATTGTATTCACGGAAAACACTCAGTCCCTCGGATAGGACGTTAATTGAGGTCCCGTGTGTGAGTCTGTGAGACAGTCATACATCATGCACGCTAAGAACCTAGTCTACTTCTCGAAAAGAGTAGGGTGTATAACCCGGTTGACTAGCCCTGCTATAATTACACTCAAACACATACTGCAAAAATCTTCAGATTTGAAGATGGCAGTCGTGCAGAGAGGCACAAAAGTTAGCAATAACTTTAAGCCTAACCCCCCCTCCCCCGATACTTAAATGAGATTTACTATTTGTAACACAGAGGGCAGTATAGCTTTTTACATATGTGCTATATAATACAAATATATATATATATATATATTGTGCCAAATTTATGTGAGTGGATAGAATTATATTCTAAAGTGTAAATGAACATGGTGATTAATTGAGAGTAGTAGCGATTTGCCCTTTTAAGGAGATATTTTCATCAAGTATTGATAGCACTTTCAAGATTGTATAACTATCTAGTGCAAAGCATTGTTTGTTTTCTTCTTTTTACTAACAATCAACAGGCAGACATGTTTCAAAATGGACGACACACACAAAATTGAAGGCAATTAGACAGTCATTTCTTCATTTATATTAGTTTATTATACATTACGTTACACCAATTACATAGGCAAATTTGAGTTATTACATTGTGAATCAGTTGATTTATTTGTTGATTATAATAATACAATACAGCTGTTTTTTGTTGTTAATACTAACATAACTACTACAGATCGTCTTTCTATACCTTTATTATTGTCAATACTGGCATATTTAGAGTAACTATACGATTGCAAAATGCTGAAGGGGTAGAACAAATACCGCAATTTAAATTTATAAGTTAATAGGTACTTGTTTGCAATCATTGGAAAATATAGGCATATAGGTATAGCTTGAAAGACAGAATCAATTATAAATGTCTCAATATGAAGCGGCTTTCTTGGTTAAGTCATTACAAGTAGTTTAACGCATTATCAATCTGCGTCCTCCTCGCCATCTTCCTCTAGATCATCAGTTTGATGGAACAACGCATTGAATTTAAAATGATGTTTTGGTAACACTCTGCGTAAGGCTTTGTCAAGACCCATGCCTTTATCTATC